>QEOT01123391.1:0-59005 GCA_003123785.1 Pterocarya stenoptera | reverse complement strand
CCCAAACTTTTGAAGACCATGAGAGGATAGTGTTAGAATTAGAGGACATAATTTTCAACGATCCCTCTTCTTGGATGCCTGTTCACAATAGCTCGCAATTCTTCAACTTATTTGAACATAAGGAATATTGTTGTTTTTCTTCCTATTACTAGTTGAGTGTATCCTTTTGGATACTTCCTATGTACTCAAGTTGTGTCCCTTTGTGCTTAGTAAAATTTACATTACTCATAAAGAAAAATCTAATTAGAATAAGTACAAGCAATTTTTGCATTTTTTTACATCAATGGTGTAATATGAGTAGTGTTTCAAATGTCATTTTGTTCATTTTATTAAAAAAAAAAATCTTTCTTGATTATTGCAACACATGGCAATGCCTCAATCTGTCCTGGTTTTAGGCTTCCATTTCATTATACGCATCATAGATATTTTTCAAAATTAAATTTTAACATGTCCTTGTATTAAGTACTTGTGGAATCTGGAAAGAATTTCTAATACCTCAGCAGATGATCGGGATAAGTCATTCCCAAGCAATCCAAATCATGCTCTAATGCATGCCCAACAAGAAGCCTAGCCTTTCCACCGTTCAACCTTGCCCTTCCCGTGGGCTCTGCATTGTACAAAATTTGCAAAATCTTTTCTCGAACTACATTAAGTGGCAAGGCATCTCTTAGATGCTCTTCTGTTAACCCAGTTATTTCAAATCTGACAAACATTTATGGCATGATAGGTGAATGATTAGCAGGTACGTTTGAGATAATTCTTCTAAAACTAAGAAAGCATAAAGCACATAAGCACCTATAATTAGTGATTGGGATTTGGGGATGCACATAAGTGTGCAAAATTACATTCTCATCTTCGTCAATCAGGCAAACGCTAGCACAAAGGTCAAGTGATCCATCACTTCCACCAGCAACCATTTCACAATCTATAGCAATTGCTTCAGGAACTCTGCAATTTTGGTTTAAAAAATTTGAGTCTGAATACAGCATTTTCACTGTTCCCTGCAACAGTTCAACGCAAGTTTTATAAGATAAACTTTGCATGTCTAGATACATTTTTTGCTGAGTTTCTTTGATTGATAACATCACTTTTTGTGTGGGGTGCTTGAAGTTCTAACTAATCAGCATACTTTTCTTTCATAGGTAAATAAAATTTCATTGGATGAAGAAAATAGGTGAATCCCAAGTACACAGGATGTTTACAAAGAGAAATCACCAATCAACATACTATTGGAGTAGGTGGAGAGACACTACAGCTTCTCTTATGCTCACTGAGAGAACTGGGGCTATCAAAAACTCTCAAGCAAAGATCACAGCCCTGTTCAGAGAAAATCTTTGAACAATTTGCTTTTGGCAATGGACCTATACAATAAAGAATATTTAAGCAAAAAACTTGAGATAAACAATTTAAAAGATGAATCAAAACAAGTATGCCATACTATAATCAGAATGCATATGGAATAATATCTCACCGATAATATGTTCCCTAAGTGATTCAAAAGATTTGCAGTGCTTCTGACACACCCCACATCTAGGCTCATGAACTGAGTGGTTTGAGATCTTCATGTGCTCGACAAGATGACACTTTTTCTTATATTGTTTGTAGCATGCAGGACATTTGTGCCTGTCAATAAATACATTAAAAAAATGCTTCGAGAATTTGGAGCCACGAAGATATATTACATTGGTGACAAAACAGAAACAACCTCAGAGTCATAACGTTAACTTGTATCATTGAATTAGACAGAATGTCAATTGCTCTATTGTCATCCTTCCTTGTTCAATACCAAGTACATTATTAAAATAAGGCATGTCAGGGTTCAATGACATGAGAAGACGGAAGGCTTTGAGTAGTATGATACTTTCTAATGCTGTATTCCATGAAGGACGTATTGGAAAAAGAATGGTTCCAGAAACCGGACTAAGACAAGAGAAGCCAGAGATTCAAGGTTCCGTTACAAACCTCCGGGGTACCGTGTTACAAATCAACGAGTATAAGTTATTCACCACAATCCGATTGCATGAATGGACAGAGCAAGGTGAGCTTTTTAATATTGAAAATATTGTTCAAATCCTAACATTGCTCGAACAAAGGCAATAAAACCATTTGCAACAAACTAACCAACAAATGGATAGAACCCCACCCAAAAACAAAGAAGATCAAAACTCAAGCTTCCCATTTGATCTCCGAGTTTTCCCAGCAACCAACCACACCCATTTTGAAATACATGCTATAAACTGCCGCAGAAACCTCACTAATAGCGAAAAAAGAAGTGTGAGAGAAAGAGGAAGAGAGAAAAGGAACCTTGTAGTTAGGGTTTTGGAAAAGTCTGCTGCTGCTTCGGAGTCCATGCACATGGAAGAATCCAAAGATGGCGGGTAATTGCTATGTGAGAATCAGGCGGAAGAATAGAATTATACAAATAAGAGCACGCAACGTAGGTGAAGGTTGATTCTCTGAGAGTCGGAAATGTCAGAGGCCTCTTTGTTGTGGCGAATAATTTCCGGCTGTTAACTCGACCGTGTCGAATCAAACTTTCGGTAAAGCTTTGATAAAAAATAGTTTAATTGGAAAACCAGTACATGAAGTCTGAACATTTTCATACTTTAAGAACAGTTTTAACTTTTTAATTTTATAAAATTGATATCTAAATTTTAAGAAATTCGTAATTTATTACCTCCGTCAATTTATATGTTTAACGGGAAAGTTACATGTCAATTTTTGACTAGCTAATGTGTGACATCAATATTTACATTAGCCAATTAAAGATTAACATGTGGCATCACTATCAGTTTCACTGTTAATTTTTTGAATTATTTTATTTTTAAACCTCTACACCACATACTATTTATCTGCATAATTTAATTTAAAAGATAAATTTTAAATTTTAAATTTTATAAATCAAATCAAATTTTATATTAAATCATATAAGCAATTTGTGATGTAGAATAATAGTACGAAAATTTAATAAAAGTACTTATTTTGAATTTTCTTAAAATTCAAGAATACAAAAATGCGAAGACATACTAATTTTATCAAGTCGACTATTATTTGCCTATACAACTTCCACTTTAAAAATTAAAGTCGATCCAACAACAATGAAGGACTTTTTGTCCTCGAAATGTCTCAATAAATAGTTACCAAGGTCCAAACGAGTCCATTGGGCCAATTGATTTATTTCTCAAGTGGATTGCTGTTAATATGAGGCCCAAAATGTAATTTTATATCATAATCTCATACTTTTTTTTTCTTATTTTTTATAAAAATATATAAGTTAATTATATTGAAATATTTAAAAATAAATAAAAACAAAAATAGATTAAAATACATTTCCACAAGAAATTTGAATTTAAGTATAATTATACAAACTAGATTATAGTGCTTTTTGTCCAGAAGGTGCATTTCAATTCCCCCCAGCATTCTGCTTCACTTCTTCAGAAATCCTTCTCCTGCGTTCTCTCATCCACTCCCCCAGCTCATGTCCTTTCACCGGCCTCACCCTCTGCCTGCCCCGTGTGGCTCCATCACGCCGGAATTGTGTGGCTCCATCACTCCGACACCGTGTAACAAATATTCTCCTCTGGGTTCACCATTTCTGTACGGCTTCTCCAAGCTTCACCATTTCCGCACAGCTTCAGTCCTCTACTGGTATTGTAGCTGCCAAGAGCCATCGTATGTCGTCTTACAAGGATAAGAAATTAAATAATAGGGTTTTTATTTTTCTCTTTTCGTTTCATCTCTCCATTTCTAGCATTACCCATTTTGTGTGTTTATGCATTTATGGGTTTGCGATTTGATGTTTGTTTGATCTGTGTTTTGTAAAGTTTTTGGGTTGTTGATGTTGTATGTATGCCACTGATTTTTTGGTTGTTAATAGCATCTGAAATGAGCGAAATTTATTGGCTGGGACTGGTTGGAAGGGGTAAACACAGAGGGAATATACCAAAAAGAGTTTCACAACCTTGATATACAACATGGTATAAGGTTCATAAGCATGGTCTCAAATTCTTGAAGAACTAAAATTTATACATTTTAGTAGCTACTTTAAAGAGAACCATACATCCAAGATAGTAAAAAAATCTAGAAGTGGCTTGACCCTACTCTTTTCATAACTATTTAAAGGCATGGTGACATCGCAACTCTTTCCTATGTTTATAAATGGAAAACTAGTTTATAAATCAGAAAAACTATAGGCAAGTATGTAAGATAAGATGACTTAAAATCACATCATCAAAGAAATAATTCTTTAAAGGTACACAAACCAAAGCGATAATAAATCCGCGTAGAAAAAATGGTGTTATTCTCACCAAACCAATTGCAGATCCATTTCTTGGGCCCCTTGTATCATCTTCATTCTCCAAATTGGAGGGAGGTTGCTCTGTTGGAAAGGGAGAGCATCTTACTTTTGCAAATGGCAAATATCTTAGACATGATGGAAGCAGCTTTCAATTTTAAATAATCACAAAACACTTTGGAGTTATTTCAGTTGCACCATAATTTTGGCAGCATTAATTATCTTAGAAACTTGGTTACACACCATAGTGCCATTTCATGCTTATTTAAAATCAACCACGAAATGCATCTACATTTGTTATGTGACATACATAACTTTACTTCACTTATTCTTTAACACTCCAATTCAATTTGCTTTAATCTCATAAAAGAAATAAACGTTGTCCGTACAAGGATAAATGATCAAAAGTTCTCTTTAGCAAAATGATGAAGAAGTACATCTGAGTAAAAGAAAGCTGCTCACATTTTGTTAATCTATTTTCATACAATGATATAGTTGTTATCTCAAATGTAACTAAGAACTATCTTTTTTCTAATTATGTATTAATTTTCTGATTAGAATTTTCCTTTCTTTTCTTTTCTTTTTAAAAAGAAGCAGAGGAGTTGACCATCGCGATCCATGATCACGATCTTAACTCTGAATCAAAAGCCATGTGGGCTATCAATATTGGTAGGATGTTTGGGTTGAAACTTTGTCCTTCTAGATCAGGTGGCCATGTAGGCTGTTTTACTTAAAATCTGAAGTTTTACTTGAAATTTGAATGTGGGCTTATATTATGTCCATGGCTTGGTTGGATTTCCAGTGTCCTTGAATTGCAGTTGCAAACATGTTGATTTATAATTCTGATCTGATCACTTGAAATACTTTTGTAATTCTTATATGAAATTGATCTTAATTGAGTTGTAAAAGTTTATATTTTTTGGGACAAGCTAGAAAGAGTTCTTTGCATATATTGTACTTAAAAATGATTATATTATCATATTTGTTACTCAAAAAAATGAAATAATACCAAACTTATTTTGGGAAGAATGTGATCGCACCAGTGAAATATTCGAATGAAATGAAAATAAGATAATTTGATAGTTATATTAAAAACATTTAAACATAAGAGATCATGCGAAATTAAAAAAAAAATCCCAACTCAAATTGTTCGTTGACCCCTTTTCTCTCTTTCCATATATTTGAAAAGAGTAACAATAGAATCGTATACTTCTTATAATTTTGCTTTCATAACTCTACTTAAATGGAAGATATTTTTATAAAATAATTATATTCTTATAACTCTATTTTATAAAAACAATCTTCATTTAAAACTTTAAAATAAATTTATAAAATTTTGAAAAAATAGTTGTCTTTGATCACTTTTCATCTAAATTAAAAAATAATAATAACTGGATTTTTATTTTTTGGAATTCATCAAACACGTTGTATGCATTCTAGATTGACATGTTAAGAGGGTAGGTGATGCTGGTAGTTGTGCTACTGCTGAAACAATTCCCCCCGAAGTGCTTCATTGCCGTTTTCTTGTAACTCCTCTTGTTTAGTTTTCTCCTGCACTCTTTTCTGAGACAACACAATCTATCCATTATTTACAAATATTGCAGAGGACGGAAAAGGATGAACATCGCCGTAAAGAAAGTTATCCCAGTCCTCCTCATGATCCTATCAAGTTTCTCCATCATCAGATTTCTTTTGATCACAATCACTACTTCATCCAATTCACCACATATGCCTTTTCTCTCCCATATGCATCAAGGGTCCAACAAATTCATTAGGCTCCTCAACAAATTAGCTAAAAACCTCTGCCAATGCCAGCACACTCACAGAAAATGAATTTTTGCTCCTATCATCCTTTGGAATTCATAATTTTTACTTGCAAAATTCCTACCTTGGAGCATCCTGTTGCTTGCTGCTCGCATTTACAAGTGGTCTCTTTTGTCTTGAATGAGACTATTGTTAATGACTTTTTATGTAGGTTTTTTTCCAACTCTTAGCTTCTAATTATATGTTTTTCTTTTATGTACCCCTCTGTACTTGGACTATGCCTAATTAATTATGAGATTTAGATTATCAATGCATAGTTGTTAGATATATAGGATATTTCCTTCTTCTTTTTAGTATATAAACTATACCTTGTGAATGTATGTTGAGGGATTTCTTATACTGATATGATATTGTAACACTCAATACTTACTAAATAATAGCGTGATTGGCGAAGAGGAAGATGGAAAGCCACCCAGGCCTTCTACATCGATTTCACTCACCCAGATATGATACACATTGGTTATTTGAAAATATCGCAGTGTGAGATATTGTAGGATTTAGTTAATCCATTGTTTATTTGTACATTATAGGAATATTATGGTACTGTAAATCCATATAACCTGCCATATATGATGCCTCCAAATACATATTTAAATCCATATTCGTATCCATATGCTTGGGGTAGCCAGATAACCAAAATTTTAGTATCTTGATTTTTTTTTTCGTGCGTGGGTTTGAATCATTCTAACAAAATGGGTAATTGCAGCATTTGGCACTGCCACCATTTGGACCAATCATGCCATCCCCTCCATCAAGTAATCTGGAGGAGTTGAGACAAGGTGAAGATACAATCCAAATAATTCACTTGAGTCTCTTTTACCAATTTTTTCTTGTACCTTCGTATTTTCCTTACTGAATACGTGCATTCTGAAAAATGCAGCATTCGACGATGCCACCATGCGGACCAACTATGCCCTACCCACACTGTGCAAGTGATTCATCAACTATGCCATTTAGTGCTGAAGGTGAAAAGAATTTAGGTGGTACACTTTTAATCATATAAAGAATTTAGGAGGTACACTTTTAATCTTATGAGTTAACATCCACTGTATATATTAAAAATGCTAATCCTAACCATGCAATCTTCTTTGTCAGAAACTTTATCTGACATAAATATAGAGCCAGATGCGGAGAGGTATCAATGAAGTATCAGGTGATGATAATAGAGTTGAGCCTCAAAATCTTGTATGCAATTTGCGTCTGATAAAGAGGTTTTAGTCTATTACAAACGATATGTCAAACAAAAGAGTTTTGGTGTTATCATAAAAAGGACGAAGAGAGATCTGGATGGGGGTGCGAAGTATGTGACGATTGGCTGTGCACGTGGCGGCAGGTACTATCCTAGGCCACAATAATTTATCAAAACCACAACCAACGACAAAAAAGAATTGTAAGACATATGTAAATGCTCGCTTTGTGAATAGGGTATAAGTGTTGATCAATGTTGGTCTTGTTCATAATCACAGTACTGTTAGCCCACAAAAATCTAAATTTTTTAGATTTCACAAATGTTTAGATAAATATAGTTAGAGGATGCTCAACTTGAATGACAGAGCGGGTATTCGAATGAATAAAAATTTTCAAGTACTTGTAACTGACGCGGGGGGATTTGAGAATTTAGATTTCTAAGAGAAAGATTGTATAAATTTTATTGACAAAACTATATATTTAAGAATGGATAAAGGAGGTGGTGAAACACTAAATAACTACTTTAAGAGAATGAGGAAAATGAATGATGACTTTGTTTCCATCATGGATGTGGATGATGAGTTTAGAGTTAAGAATGTGTTTTAGGCTGATGCACGAAGTCAAGCGGCATATGAGTATTTTTGAGATGTTATCACATTCGATACAACGTACCTAACAAATAGGTATAGGATGTCGTTTGCTCCATTTGTTAGTGTCAACGATCATAGATAGTCCATACTCTTAGAGACAGGCTTGATTTCAAGCGAGGACACAAGTACTTTCGTGTTGTCGTTTGAAGCATGGTTAGAATGCATAAATGGACGAGCACTCAAAGCCATCATAACAGACTAAGACCAGATAATGAAAAATGCGATTCAAATTGGATTCCTGAATACAAGACATAGATATTGTATCTGACATATAATGCAGAAACTGTTCAAGAAATTGAGATCCCATTCGGAATACAACGCAAGGTTGAAGACTGCCATTCAGAGTGCAATCTATGATAGACAAAATTGTGAACAATTTGAGGAGAAGTGGGACAGCTAATTCATAAGTATGACCTTACTAAAAATGCATGGTTGTAGAAGTTGTACACCGAGAGGTCATTTTGGGTACTAGTTTACTTGAAATGTGTATTCTAGGCTGGTATGAGCACTACCCAACGGTCTGAAAGTAATAAACGCCTTATTCAACGGATTTGTGCATTCCAGTACAACATTAAAAGAATTTGTCCATCAATTTGACAATACTTTGAGGAAGAATGTGGAAACGGAGACGATATCTAATTTTCAATCATGTAACCAAACGATCCCATGTGTATCCCTATTCAAAATTGAGAGGCAGTTTCAATCATTGTACACGAATGCAAACTTTAAAGAGGTCCAAGCAGAGGTTTGGGGGATGCTTTTATGTAATCCTTCACTTGTCAGTACACAAGGTAGCATTTCCACCTTCGATGTTTTGAAATAAATTTTCACATCTGATGAACAATTCAAATTGTGAAGTACATAGGTTACTTGAATGAAAATGAATGAGAAGTTAAATGCACGTGTGCCCTGTTTGAGATGAGGGAGATTATCTGTAAGCATACATTTAAAGCTTGTCAGATGAAGTACATTTATGTGCTGCCAGAGAAATATGTGCTGGATTGATGGAAGAAAGACTTAAAGAGAAGATACACACTAGTTAAGAGTAGTTATAATGATTTACGGGACAATGTAGACACACGACGGTATGACCTTATTGTTAAAAGATGTCTAAGATTTGCGATGCATGTATCGTGAAATGATGACACCGACAATGGTAAGAAAATATGAAGCCCGAACGTTGTTCGGAAGAAACGGAGACCGCCAACAAGAAGAAAGGTCCCGATAGTCGAGAAGACTACAAGGAAGAAAAAGAAGAAACACATATTACATTTTGCATCGTCAATTGTGTAGATATTGGACTACATGTATTGTTCATAATAGATGTTAATTTTTATTTTCCAATTTAGACTTACAGGAATTTATTTGACGACAAATCACAGAATGTTGACCTCCCGATATTAGAAATTGGTGCTATTGTTGCCGAGGTTGTTATCCCAACCCAGTGTAGTACTCTAACACAAGTAAGGCCTCCTGCGAATGATGAGGTGTAGGTTATTCCACCTTGTGGCATATATATTTTCCTATTTTTAATATATTTATAGTAGTTTTGACATTTTGAATATATTCAAGCTACGCCAAGTTTGTCCCATGGAACTTAGCATAGATATTATCCCTGAGTTTGAGTTTCGCATTAGCCTACTAATTGTGTATTTGTATTTTGGAGATCTCAGCCTTTTGTGAACTATGGTGGAAGATAGAGATTGGACATGTTGTCTGAAAGCAAATATGGTGAAAGCACTATGATGCATTTTGTTTACTATTTTCATCTACCTTGCACTGCAACTGTTACAAAAGCTAAGTATTACTGTTGTTGGTAAGCGTGAGAAGCTAACATAATGTTGTACGCATTTTAACTAATTCAAACTTTATACTGATGTCATAACATATACAATAGATCTTTTAGGATAATTTAATTGTGCACAAATGCATTACTGGGTGCGTAAGAAAATTATATGTGCATTTGAGTTATTTTATTTTTTCTATGCATATATATATACAACTAATTCAAGTTGTAACAAGCACATCTAGAAACTCCCTTGGTGTTGGTAACCAGAATTTTGACTCTTTAATATCTTTGTGGTTGTGCACATACAGTTTTGTATGAGGAAACATCATCATCTTGATCTTCTATCATTGAATTGTGGAGAGTGTAGAGAATATTATCTCGGATCCAATCCCATATGAAGTCAAACAAAACATGCCAATGACACAGATATTTTATTTCTTAGTTAGAAGCTTGCGTTGGGATCCCACTGTGCTTTCAATATTTGTGAAAGTCTAAATATTTGTGAAAATTCATTATATATGTGTAGGAATATGTACATGTTTCAGATTTGCATTTACTATCTTCTTGATAATCTTGTAGAAGCAAATGGGTTCTTTTTGGTCCTGATCAACTCTTATGGAATGTGTCTAAGTTTTGGCTATATTTTGGAGGTTGTGGCAGGGCATACAAAGTGGGCATTAGGCAGATTTTGGAGAATAACTTTTATAAAGAAAATTGTATTAGAAGAAATTTGTATAAGAAATTTGCAAGTTATGTATTAGAAGTTGAAAGGAATGTTCAACATAAAAATGACATAGATCAAGTTGAAAGGAGAATGACTTTTGTAAAGAAATTTGTATTACCACAGGCTTGAATTTGAAGTTACCATAGATACAATCTTGTATTGTTTGTAAATAAATTTATATATGAAATTGATAATAGTTTGACAGTTTTTTAGTAGTGCTTTAATTAAGGTTGTGCTGCTAATGAAAATATATAAGTTTGTTGCGGAAAAATATTTAGTACTAAATATACACACACTTGTATAAATATATATATTTCTATACTAATAAAAGAACTAAGAGGTGATGCTAACGCAAGTAATTCATTTCCAGTGCCTTAGAAGTGTAAAGAAGCATGAGCAACAACGTATAACCTACAATTTGAATAGAAATTACCAAATTTGAATAGACATTACCAAAAATAAAGCCAACTCCAAAAATATTGCCTACTCGAAAGATTAATAAAAAAAATCTTGCCAATGCCAAATATCACTTCAAAAAGAGAATGCCAACTACATATGCAGAACATTGAACTTAATATCTATATAAGCTGTCATAATTATATTTATAGATAATATATCATACATGTTAGGATCCGATCAGTCTATTTTCATTTAAAACTAACATGATACATCTACATTCATAACCAACCAAAAACTATTACAAGAGATACAATCCAATATAAACACAATAATATAAGTACAACCCTATTCTCTACTACCATTCTGTGAAGTTCGTCCTCTTGCTTTTGAAGCGTTTTCTCTCTCTATTAGTTTGTCATTTTCTTTTTTAGCTTCATACTCACGCAACAATAAAGCATCATCTCTCTTCCGAATTTCATTCTCTCTTGTCAAGTTTTTCTCATACTACTGATTGAAGTATATATGTCTAAATGAAGAATTGAAATCTTGTTTCTTCTTGTATACAATTCAAGAATTTCAATCTTCATGTATAAATATTTTTGTATATGCATTCAAAAGCAATACAAAAAATTGACAAATTATTTATCGTTCCATAATTCGAACAAGTATAAAATTTTCTTCCAGGATTTTTGTGGGTGTGGGAGATCTTTAATGAAGCTTTCAAATCACACCAACAACTCATTGATTTCATTTCAAGATCATTAACTACACATGATAATAATTGACTTGATGCCATAGTTGATCTACGTAATGATTGACAGATGACTACTTTAAGTGCAACGCTGAATTATTACCCAGACGCTTCATTATCAGAATTATTAAAAGGTAGGAGCAGAATATCAAACATCATATAAACCACAAGGCAAGTATGACACCAATTTGCAGACATGATAGGGGTAGGGAAAAAAAAATTGGGTGCATTTATTGTTCACATCAATTTGACATTATTTTTTTTTTAAATCAAGTAAAAATCTATCTAAAAGCAGTTAAATTGCATGTTAAAATGCTAACAAGCAAAAGCAGTTAAAATGCTAACAACAAATTCCTTGTATTGCATTATGGGAATCAAAGCATGACACCAAAAACTATCTAAAGTCTCAATTCCTATTAAAAGTTTTTGTCTTTCAAAATAGAACAAGGCATGCTACTTGAGTCAATTCCCAAAACGATTATATGAACTTGCCCATCACCTCATTCTCTGGATAAACCTAAGTCGACTTAAAAATTACCGAAATTTAAAGATCCAATCCCAATCTAAATGAAGAGTGCAAGAAAGGAAGAGTGCAAACAGCAGGAAAGGAAGAGTGCAAACAATCTAAATGATCAGTTTGTTTTTTCCCTGAGACTGGATGATCAAGTAAATATTTTAACAGCTATGTTATAAACATCACAATTTGAAACAAAATAGACCAAGATATTGTATATTCTATACTAGAAAACTGCAAAGAGTGTAAAGAAGGCAATGAGTGTTTTCAAAACCCTTGTGTTTGAGTTCTTTGGATCTTGCATGAACTATATGATTGTGGGCGAGTCAAATTTCTTAGGTTATTAATTTGTTTTAGACATGCTTGGCATGCCTTACTGACAGAAAAATTATAGACTATCACAGTACCTTTTGGTTTGATTTATAAGTTTTTTTTTTCAATCTCTGTATTAAAATATTTCTTTTGCATGTTCAATCTCATGATACTGCTACTAGTCTTTTGCCATTAGAAATCTATATTCTATTGCACAAAATTATGAATGGAATGTACTTGCAAGAACGTTTGCAAAAATGAAATGTCCTTGCCTTAATTTTCTTTTGACAATAGTGAAATCATTGAAATAATTATCAGTTACTTGATAACCAATAACTAAAAAGAAAATTGTGTCAAATATGCAGACGAGCTCAACTCCAGACTAGTATACATATGATGAGATCATGAGATAATTGTTTTAAACAACCAAGAAGAGGCATAGAATTTATTAAAATACCAATAAATACACACATAAGATTTAGCTACAACTAAAAAAACATATTTGGCATAAAATATTTTGACAAATTGCTAATTGTTTAATTGGTAGTTATTTTACATTCAACACTTAACATAATTCATAACATAGAGTTTTTACAAAAACAAAATGTAATTTACAAGGGATGTAACCTACTTTCTAAAGGGTTTTTTATTTGGAGTAAAACAAATACTAGGGTTTTCAGTTGGCTTTTGCTTTTGTGCATTGTACCATTGAAATGATACATGACCCTTAACATTGGAATTTAGACACTGAGCATAAAAAAAATAATCCTGAATTTAATGTGTAAACATGTGCGACTGAGAAGTGAGTCCCATTAAAGTGTGTCTCCAAAAAAAATGCAGAAACTCTGAGTGAGAGAGACGCATTATTGACACAAGGTAGACATTTAAAATGAATTGGAAAAAAAAAATACCTTTGGCGAAGATTTTTTCTACTGAAGGGGGTGAGGGAGATAGGTCTTCAAAAGTTGTGGTGAATCAATCCAGCGGCTTGGGGCTGAAGGGGTGAGAGAGAGAGAAGGGCTTCGAGTTAGATTTTCCAAGGAAAGGTTGCTGAGTTTTTCTAGGGTTCGGAACTGAATGGGGTGAGGGCGTCGAGGTGACAAAGAAGGCGTGAGAGAGAATAATTTGAGATTCGAGAGGGAGAAAAGGGAGAGTTGAAAGGTCTGGGGGAGAACGAGGGTGAAAGGTTTGAGGGAGAAGAGGGAGATGTGTTGAGTGAGATGTCTGAGGGAGAAGAGGAAGGATGAAGCAGCTCAGGAGGGATGTTTGATAAACCGTGAAGTGGGAAAGAACCGGGTTCAGCCACGTCAGGAGTGTGGCGTGCGGTTAGGGAACCGGAGATCGAGTAGATTTTTTATTATAAGATATCATAAGGAGAGTAACAACGGTTATAAGCTTTTAGCAATGACGTCATTGATAATGGTACAAGAAATCCCATTAGATTTGTGCTATTTTTTTCCTTGAGAAATTCTATTTACAACTTAGTATGGATAATACACATATTAACGTATTTATATGGTATAATTTGATTTAAAAGATAAATTTTAAATATTATAAATCAAATCTTATCATTTAAGAATGTGGATGATGTGCTTCTCTACATACTGATTTCATAATAGAATAATTATTTTTTTGAAAAAATATATTAGTAAGCTAGTATGTTGCGTATATGATATAATTTGATTTGAAATATTAATTTTAAAATTTAAATTTTATAAATTAAATTTTATTATTTAAATAATGTAAATGATATACTCTACGTACCGATTTAAGAATAAAATAATATATTTCTTTTCAATCGGCAAATATGAAAGAACAGATTACCGGTTCAGCAAATAATATTTTTAATTGCCAAAGAGTACATCCCACTTTACAATTTTTTGACCGAATTAAAGAAAATATATATTTTTCAAACAGGACATCTCAAGCCACACCGACAAAAATAATAATGGGATTATAATTATTTTTTATTGTCAGTAAAAAGTCGTGGATTTTGCTCCTTTAATAAAATAATTTTTCAAATAACCTTGCATTTAGCACAAAGCAATGAGAGAATTGTTTGCAGTTGACATGAGATGATCAACACGGATTATCACTGATCTTTTATCATTTTCTCTCAAACATTCTGTCTCCATTGACATTCCTTTCCCTTCCAAATTGGCCTTTTAGCCACGCCAAGCCACAGAAGAAATAAGTCGAGAATTTCTATCGACTGCGTAAAAACTTTTTTTTTTTTTTGTATTTTTTTATAAATATTTTTTTAAACCTCTCAACCATTTTTTTTATAAAAAAAAATATCACATGAAAAACATTTTCTTAAGCATTAAGTAAATAAGCATGCATATCCGGTTCATGGCCACGATGATGCCTCCTCGACTTCCTTGTATGGATGTTATTGTTACGTGGGGGCAAAGTCCCTACTTTTATGGTCCTCAAAATCCTCGTAATGCATGATAGAGCACATGAAAATGTAGATGGAACAGAGCATAAGGAGGGATTGAAAATGGTCCACATTAATTGCATGCGAAAGTGCGAGTTTCGTACGTTGGCTTTACTTTTGCCAGAACCAACTCCAAGTCTTTTTCTTTTTCTTTTGTAAAGATGGAACATGCAGCTCCTATGCCAAAATTAAAAATAAATAAATAAAAGATATTATTGGCTTTTTATGGTATTAATAATTAATTGATAGAAAGTGAGGAATATTATTAATGGAAAGAGAACAGATAATTCTATAAAATGGATGGAATCAGAATGTGTAACTTCTCTCTTTGTTCTCAACCTTTTCCAAGCTTTTACCTCGGATGCCCCGCAACGAACAATTCATGTTTTTTTACTCTAGAAAATTATTGGATACTCTCGATATTATATATGGTGTAGTATTTTCAATATATATATATATTTATTACCAAAGTATAAATTTTAATTGATTACTATATATGATCATTCGAGTCAGGATAAAGATCAATCTATCAACTATAGAATATTATTGGAGTTTTGCCTCTTTTTAATTTGTAACAAAATGGACCATTGATTTTTTTATAGAAAAAGTTGTCATGCAAAAAATATATTCTTTGCATCCGTATATATATTCTATGCATGCATGTGGAGTAGTACTACGCGGGCTGGCCACATAACACCAATTATTTTATTTTTTGGAAAAAAGAAAAAGGTAACACCATTGAGATCTGATTGATTAGATGACATATATGGTTGTTATAAAGTCTTGATCAAAATGTTTGAATTCCAATTTGGGACTTTTTGGACCCATTCAACAACTTTATCTAAAGTATTCATTATAAACAAAGACAAACAAATATATATTTATATATATATATATAATAAAGCCATTCAAAATGTGGTGTTTTATATATATATATATATATAATAAAGCCATCAAAATGTGGTGAGATAAGCACTGCCTTTTTTAATAGAGGATGAGAGACGACGGCATTTCTCTCTCTCTCTCATCAATGAGATTATCGATAAATATAGTCATTGATTGAATAAGTATGGCGCATTTTTTTTAAAAGATAATAAAATTTATTATTATAAAAATTAAAACTTTTATATAAATTTTATATTTACACATTTAAAAAAAAATACGCGATTCTAGCACATTCTATAATTAGAAATATTATATATATCTTATTTTAAGATGATCGGATATAAAAATGTTATCCATAATTCTTTTTTATTTATTTATTTATTAACAAATTTTCATTTGCAAGTTAATATGGAGGATATATTTTTATATTACTGCATGAAAATATTTAATTTAAGATAATAATTTAAATTTGACATGGCAATCAATTTTTTTTAATAACATATATATCTGAAATTGATAAGCACTGCCCGATAGTCATTGGCTTTATTTATTTTTTATATATAAAATCAAGTCATTCTTTTTTTCTTTTTTTCTTTTTTTGAACAAAAATAAAACCATTCAAAATGTGGTGAGATAAGCACTGCCGATAGTCATTGGCTTTATTTATTTTATTTATATATATATATATATATATATATAATAAAGCCATTCAAAATGTGTTGAGATAAGCACTGCCTTTTTTAAAAAATGTATCAAAGATTTCTAGGAGGTCGGCTTACAATTTAATAAACAAAGTCATAAATTAAATTTCACGATATTTATTAAATATTTTAATATTATTTTAGAAATTCATACAGAGTGCAAAATATATTATAGATCTATTTTATGTGTCTTTTTTTCTTTCAAATGTTTTTGAAAGCTTGATCTCAAAGATAAGTATTATTCACCATCATTTAAACATTATTCTTTTATCAATTTCAGATATATATGTTATTAAAAAAATTTGATTGCCATGTCAAATTTAAATTCTTATCTTAAATTAAATATTGTCATTCAGTAATATAAAAATATATCCTCCATATTAACTTGTAAATGAAAATTTGTTAATAAATATAAAACAATAAAATAAAAGAATTATGGATAACATTTTTATATCTGATTATCTTAAAATAAGATATATAATATTTCTAGTTATAGAATGCGCAAGAATTGTGTTTTTTTTTAAATGAATAAATATAAAATTTATATAAAAAATTTAATTTTCCTAATCGAGTACTACTATATTCACAAATGAATCACATAAAAATATTCTCATAAATTTATGTGGCTTTATCAGATCTGTTAAATCTACTTTATAATAAAAGTAATTTTATAATCTGACAAATCACATTAAGTCATATCAATTTATGAGATTATTTTTATGTAATGAATTTATGGCTAGAGAATTTTCCTAATCTCATTGATGAGAGAGAGAGAAATGCCCTCGTCCATTGGCGATTCGGCGGCATCCCCTATTGAAAGGAAACAAATTCAATAATGAGCCAAATGGGCGTTGACCGGAATTGAGGCCAACAATCCTTAATGCGTAATACCATAACAGGCTGACCAACTACCATTCTACAGTTTTCGTGCCCAAGTTTCCGTTTCCATGTTCAAACGTTAAGACGACATTTTTAAATTTTTTTGCTTACAAATAGCACCAGCCGGCATCGCTGTTGCCTTCATCTTGGTTCAGATGGCTCGTCTCCCGAAGCTTCCCTTTTTATCTTCAATGTTCTCCAAGCTAGCTTTCCTTCTCTCTCTTGCCATCCTTCTATCTCTTCCTCTCGGTTTCTATTCTGAGGACGGCACCTTCAGCCGTCATTGCTTGGAGAACCCTCCAGTAGTTAACTCCAGCTATGGAGCTGGGTCAGTACACAAAATTGGAGGCCACAAGGCTTACATTAGTGGCCATCGTCGTTCCAAGCTTGCAATCCTACTTGTTTCTGATGTTTATGGTAATTACCTGCTGCACTATTTTGTTTCTATTGTGAGTCAGGACGGCATTTGTGTTTTGGTTTCCTTCAATAATCGTAGTAATGTTCGGTTTTTAGTTTCACATTTCCGCATTTTTAAAATCTGGGTTTTGGTCACTTGTGGTTTTTCATGCTTAATTACTGTGGAACTTGATTTTCCTTCCAATCGCTCGCATCATTATAAGGGGATCGTTTCATTTTGCTTCTTGGCTTTGCAAATTGTTCCACTGGCTGTTTCCGTTTCTATTGATAAAAGTATCATCTTTAGAATTGGATTCATTATCATTTGTGCTCACTTCATTCCATATATTTTTCACCTTCGATCGGGGGGAGGAGATGGGGGTGGGGACTATCTTTTAAATGAATAATCAATTAATTCGAAGGAAGGAAATTTCTAAGCTTTTTCAGTTTCCAACTTCATATTCTCAATTCAAAACTCCCCTATATGGTTTTAACAATTCTGTCTTCTTTGCAGGATATGAAGCTCCGCATTTGAGGTATGCCCACTTATTAACACTGCCCCCCTCCCCCCTCCATTGATTAGCTAACTTCTTAGTTATTACCTGGAGTCTTTGTATGCTGTCTCTGGACCTCCTCCTTGCCCCTTTTCTGCTTTGTGTTACTGCAGCTCACTCAAATAGATTTTCTTCTCTTTTTTTTTTTATATATATTCTTCAATTTCTGATAATAATCCTTATTCTAATTTATGGAAATATGCCTGACATTGGACGGTACATTGATTCCGCATACATGAATTTGACTGCATTTTTTCTTTTAATATTTATGCTGAATTCTTTCAACTGCCATTCCAAAGGAAAATCGCTGACAAGGTTGCTGAATCTGGATTCTATGCTGTGGTTCCTGACTTCTTCTTTGGAGATCCCTATGTAGCCAATTCTTCAAGGACGGTCCAAGAATGGTTAAAAACTCATGGAACAGTTTGTACCCAACTCTTCTCAAAATAAATCTTAAGTTATAATTAATTGTCTATCATGAATTTGGGTTCTCAATTATATAGAAAATGTGATTTATTTGCCATTGTCTGACTCATAAATCACGATCTGAGTGTAAAATTTGCATTCAGATCATATTGGCATAGAACACTGTGCCATGAATCCTATTCCTAGTGTTGCTATAATATTCCTCACAACCGTTTGCTTCAGGATGCCGGCTCCAAAAATGCTACGCGAATAATTGCTGCTCTGAAAAGGAAAGGCATACTTGCAGTTGGAGCAGCAGGGTTTTGCTGGGGTGGTGAGATATCCAATTACCTTTTTCTGATTTTATTTTTATCTTCCAACCCTCTTTTGGCTTGGATTATCAAGCTGAGGATATCTGTGACGGAAGCATTCACGAGGTAACTTGGCTAAAATATTAG
Organism: Pterocarya stenoptera; assembly: GCA_003123785.1. NCBI lineage: Eukaryota > Viridiplantae > Streptophyta > Magnoliopsida > Fagales > Juglandaceae > Pterocarya > Pterocarya stenoptera. The sequence goes on along the minus strand of QEOT01123391.1, from coordinate 39,842 downwards.
TCTCTTGTGTTAATTTTTTTTTTGCTAGGCAATGTGATTGTGAAAGTGGCAAAGACTCATCACATTAAAGCTGCAGTGTTGTTACACCCTTCATGGGTCACTCTGGATGATATTGAGGGTATGAATATTAATACAAATTTAAATGTTAAAGGTTCGCCCACAGGAATGTAAGGCTAATAATCCTTGAACAGATACTATACTGTATATCAACTTATCAAGTCAGGGACTTCAGGATGATAAAGAAGACAATTGCTGTACTGAATTTGTCTAATTGTAAATATCTAGCCTTGTATATCTTCTGGGTATTCCATAAACACCTTACATTTGGAGATGAGAAAACTGCCCTAATTTATTTGATACAAAAGAGTGGTAGGAGAGCTGCTTCAAGTTATAGTGAAAGATTTTCAAACGGGTTTGGCAAGCTTTATAGAAGTTATTATAATCTTATGCACTTTCTTTAGCATTTAATGATACAAATGCTGGTAAAAACTTTCAAATGCTTATCAAAATTTCCTTTTTCAGCTGTCAAGGTTCCTCTTTCCATATTGGCTGCTGAATTAGACAAAGGCACTCCAGCCAAACTTCTCAAACAGTTTGAGGAGGCTCTATCCAAAAATAAGGTGAGGACCCCCCAACTTCAGATACTGATTTTCGGCATTCTCGTGCCAACTTGTTTATGAAATTAATATAAATGATACCTAAATATAAGCTTCTGTGTGAATTTTGAATCATGTTAACGATTATATCGCGAGGATTAATCTGATAGGTTTTAAACAAGTTTCTGACTTGGATTAATGCTTCTCAACTTGCAGGTTGATAATTTTATCAAGATATTTCCCAATGTTAAGCATGGATGGACAGTAAGGTACAACGATACCGATCCAGTGGCTGTGAAGGCTGCTGAAGAATCCCATCGAGACATGTTGCATTGGCTGACCAAGTATCTCAAGAAAACATAATGGTCCTTGGAAGTGAAAGGCACCCTGAATCCTGTTTGTAACACTAGAAATTGTTGACATGAACTGTACTGAACCTCAAAAACTTCTTTTTGGCGGCCAAGAATAAATCTTAAATGTGTTGTTTTCTTGTTTCAAAAAAATCATTATAAATATATACGTGGATGTCTTTCGTTTACATAAACCTAAACAAATTGGAAGGAGTAATCCAGACATGTTACAGCTGAATCAACGACTTCTCCTATTTTCATTCGGTACACAAGGCAAATCCATATTGTTATAAGACAACGATACAACATTTATAATTCTTTTACAATTATTTTACAATTCATTTACAAGCAATTAATAAAATTATGTCACTTTATTAAAAATAATTTTAATTTTATATAAATATAAAATAATTATAAAATAATGGTAAACTTTATCATTTTGCTTATAGAAATTTGGTGGAGAGAGAACCAAAAGTCAAGCCGTCAGCAGTAGAGTGTGTTGACGAATATACAAGCAAAAATGGTAAAAAAGGCATGAAATTGGAGCAGTTTTATTATTGATGTTAAGTGGCACTATCCCTAACCTAATGATGTTAAGTGGTTGATTTGAATGATTGAATGAATGTCCCCTTGGGGTGGGGGGGCGGCGTTCTTATATCTGGAAGAACCTGTTGGTTAAATGGTTCAGTCGCTCTCTGCAGTCCAATTCAGAAGCCTAACGAAAATGATGGCGCATTCCCACCAAACCAACCATCTTTGACCTCAAAAGATTAACAAAGATACACGCCTTTTGGATGTGAGCCTTCCAGCAAGATCAAGATGCTATGCTATTCACTCTTGTAGGCTGGAACTCCCCTTTTCCCTGTTTCACACACCTATTTATTTAGAATTATTGTGTATCGAAAATGCTCAGAAAAATGTATCTGTTAGTCTTGACATCATTCAAAATACGTTTAGATAATTGTACTATAGCGGATTGGTTTTGAAGCCAAAAATTATCAATATCAAAAACTGAGAAGATCGACATGAAAGACGCCCAAAATTCAGAATAGTCACTGGCAACCATTGCTAGAGAGAGGATTGCTGGGGAGGCAAGGAAAGAAAAAAACATTGAACTACAAACTTTAGAATGAAATTTAATTGCTATGAAAATCTTCATAGCATAGATAATAAGTTGGAGCAATTAAGAAAGAATGGATGTAGCCGGAAAATAAGAGAAACTGGGAAATGACAATGGGGGGGTAAAAATTGGGCGACCCAAGAGTAATCCAAGTTGGGGTGGAAGTCAAGGGGTGGATCCTAGTGGAGAGGAGGCGGGTTGGGACAGGAGGAATAATATGATCATTGGAGGGGAAGGTCGTTGGTGAGTAAGAGAATGCGATAAGAGAGAAAGGGACAGAGGAAGAAGAAGAGCACCCGCCAGTGTTCATTGACAACCATTTGATTGAAGCGATGAAATAACACTTTTCCACCATGGGATCTATTCTGCATAACAAAGCCAAAGTTGAAAACCCTGGTCCCTAGTCTAATGTAAGTGAACAATGCGGTAATTGGGCAAGGAAACAAGTATCAACGAATGTAAATATTTCACCTTGCACAGATAAAATCGTTAAAAACAATTAAATACTACTACTAGAGCTTCCAATCTAAATCAAGTATCTCTTTAGGATCTTAATAATTTAAGATTTTAGTTGCATCAGGGTCGTCTCAGCCTTTTGAGATCCTAAATCAAAACAAATAGGGATTTGTGACAATGGTTTTAAGTAACATGTTACATGTTATGGAAGCAACCAGCTTAAGGAGAAAAATCACTGGGCTTGTTTATCATATCACACTGCACAACCAATAGTTTCAACGATGAGTAGCCTGAATCAAGTATTTATAAGATACAGCAAGTACAATACTCATCCACCCCGGGCTTCCCTTCTAGTGGCATCATGAAGTAGCTCAATGTCGACTCCCTCCGGAGGTAGTTGAACATATCTCACAACTGACCCCCTGATGAAACAGTTCCTCACTGAAAGCTGCCAGCCACTCAGCAAAAATTAATATTTAATTCACCCAGAAATTTTATAAGATCACCCAGAAGAAAAGGAGACGTAACATACTTACAGAACCTCAATAAATTACTAATGTAAATAAATCTTTTTCGGCACAATAAAACTAAATGGGTCTAATTTTCCAATTAATCATATTCCAATGAACTTGGTGTGTACATAATTATAATTGCAGAAGCCAATTCAAATCTTTCTCTTCACTTTTCCCCAAAGTTAAGAGGTTCAAATCAAGTCCCAATTCTCAGCTCTTGAAAAGCTTGCACATATGGATACTGGTCTTAAAGGCTTAGGGGGTTCAAAATAAAAAAATAAAAATTCTTTTGACAGCCAACAGTTATTAAAAGAAAAAGGTTAAAACTTTCTTTGGAGGGCTAAATAGTCTAAACAGTTCCTGGATGCAAATAGGATGATTCATTTAGTATACCGAATTACTGCTGGATGAAAGAAGAGGTAATAATTCAACTTCTCAAATCAAGACCCTTGAACCTTGATTAGGGTGTTGATGGAAAGATAACAGCGTTAGAATATGAAAACTTGAAGGATTATAAGTAATCTGACTAGCCATACTTTTTCATTTGGAAAAAAAAAGGTGCACTATTTTCAGACCTCCAAATAAGGAGAAATTAGAAGCCAAAGCACTCACTTCAGGTACAGAAAAGGGCTTGGTGATTTACAAGGAGTTGTATGAGCTGTTCTTAATGACTCGTGTCAAGGCTAACTCCTCCCACCAATAGTCTCATTATTGTGTTTACAAAACCCATGAATCTTCAATTACTGTTGTCAGACTGAGCTTATTGGAACATTTGTTCTTGTGTTGTGGTAGTTTTTTTTTTTTTTTGGGGGGGGTGGTGGGGGGAGAAATATTTCAGATATCTATCAACTCAGACTTATCATATTACATCCATAACTCCCCATACAGGAATACATCACTCTCATGGATATCCTACTACGATTAACTAAAAGTAAAAATAAGCTTTTGCAAAAAGCAATAAATGAAAGAAAACCTTTTAAAAGTTGCAACTAGCTCTAAAAGAGTCCACCACTAGAAGTTAACCCACAAAACACAAAATCCTCATTCAGGCTCGCTCAAATATGGGCCCTACATCCCTTTTCTCCATTTACTTCTTTTTTCATATTTACTACTGCCAAAACAAGCACCAAAGCCCAGATTATTAGATCACACACCAGACTACCCCCATATTTGCAATTACGATCATAAAAAATAACCTTCCATCATTTTAAGAATCAGCATATATTATCTCAAAACAACACAAATATCAAAACACAATCGTTTTTTTATTGGCACCGGGTATCCGGGAACAGCGTCACGAGTAATCCCCACCGGCCCTCAGCAAGAAGTTTTCCACAAGTACAGCTCGGATAATTCAAGGGGAAAATCCCCACGCCCGATGGCCCCTAGAGATTGTTTGCACCCAGGTGGATTTGAACCTTAGACCTGAGGAGAATACCCCAAGCCCAAGGCCTTTACCATTTAAGCCAACCCCTAGGAGTTTTCAAACACAATCTCAGCAGTATAGGAAATATAAACAGCTGAAATTCCCAATCCATATTTTCAAACTACAATTGTATACTGTCTAACTGCTACCAGTAAACCCTCTGGCATTTAAAATGCAACTAGTCCGACCAAGACCATACAATAACAAAGACTCACTAAACCACATATCAGTTAGAAGAATATATTTCCTAAAAAAAATTAAAAGAATATATGCATGCATAGATTGACCCACAGAATCATAAAAGTGTAATAAACCCTAGATCATGAAAACACTAAAGGTTAGAAATTTGAAAAAAGAAAAAGAATGAGAAATACCATGTGGGGATACTTGTCCTGGTCGACAACCCTAGTGTTCTCGAGCTTGATGTTGAGGTATTGATCAACGGAGTGTAGAGTCCCCCTGATTGCAAGATCATTCTTCAGCTCCACCGTCACTTCTCGTCCCACCAAGTCCTTGAAGTACGAGAAGAACAACTGCACCCAGAAAAATTAAACCCACATGAATGATTCGGGAAAGAAGAAGAAGAAGAATTTGAGAGAAAATGGGGAGGGAAATCAGAACATTGGACACTGGAAATAATAAAACAAAAACGGAATTAAGATAAAGCAAAACCAACAGAGAAAGAAAGAAGTGAATAAAGAAAATGTCTACCATATTTTCTTCGGAGAGAGAGAGAGAGATTTGGCCTTGGATTTGGTGTGAATGCTGGAGAGGAAGTCCGGTGGCGGAGTTGAGATTTCTACTACACTTGTAGCTGAGAAGAGCAAAGGGACCGAGAGGGAAATACACCTAAAAATTAAAATTCTATATATGACATATTTATTATTATTGAATTGTTTTTTATATATAATTTAGTTACCGACGTCATATAGGTTAGTCATTTTGCATTTATAATCTCCATCCAAATGCAAAATAGTAAATAAAAATGGGAAATGATAGATGCTCTACTGGCATTTTTTATTGTTTATTTTTTATTTTTGTTTATTTAATGATTAAGAATATATTTTTAAATAATAATGTGATTTTTTATTTTTTTTTAAAATATTTAAAAGTGTTAAAATATACTTATATGAAAAAAAAAAAAAATTCTATCACTAGCGGTGGCTCCCAACGAGAGTTGGGAGCGATGGCTCTAGTGCTACCCAATAAAAATAGTCTTATAAATATAAAATTCATTGGTGTTATGATAATGAAAAATGAATCTCCTACTAACAAAGTGTACTGATCAATATTTTTTTCCTTAAAACATTTGTGTGTATTTATTTTTAGTATTTTTTAAAACTAACACATTATTGAAACAAAAAGAAACAAGAAAAAATTTACATTGTCGGTATCAAATTCGGTACCTTTTATCTGTGGCTCTAGCACCGTCCTACGATAATTTACTGCATTTCAATAAACACTATTTAATCATTTAAATCTTTTATTTTTTATTTTTTTCATTTTCCCTCTCTTTCCTTTTATCTTCACAATTATATTATTTTTGTCATTTATTTTGTTATGATCTTCTAATGTGACACTAAGTAATTAAAAAATTATTTATCATTTATTACTTATCTTCCAATTATTTAATATCACGTAATGGGATCATAATTTAGGAGATGATGAATATGATTTTTTTATTATAAAGATATTATATTTTAATACAGAGTCATGATTAAAACTTCATAAAACAATGTTAAAAAATTAAAAGATAAGAATATTGTAAATTTATTGATAGTAGAGGAGATAAGTATAATTTTTTTAAAATGAATGAAGAAAGTATGATTTTTAAAGAAGGGATAAATAAAACAAGCTATTTTAGATAGACCATTGGTAAATGGCATTACTCTTAAGTATAAAAAAAAACTTAAAAAACATATTAAAAAAAAAACAGAAGGTTACATTAAAAGCATTACATCATTGATGTTACGATATTTTAAGGGTACGAAACTACTAAGAGGACATTACAAGGAGTGATAATTTGCATTTAGATCGTATTTTGGCAATTCATAAGAAGAATACTTCAAATTCAATAGGAATTCATCATTAAAAAAAATATTCATTGTTTAAGCCAATTGTTCAATGAGTGAAGGACCTTTTCTTTCGGTGGGAGACTCTAGAAATCCCTAAAGTTTTGAAAATGAACCTTGTTTAAGCCAAAAATGAATTCTCGTAATGGAAAACGTGAAGGAAGTCATTTGTACATAGGTAAAGTGGAGGACATGAACCCATTCAAATATTAAGATTCGATGGCCAATAAGATTAGGGGTGGGATTAGGTATCTGCACCTGGCCTACTTGGCACACTTGCCCGAGCCCCGCCTAGAACAAGCGGGTAGCCCACCCGCATAAGGTAGGTGGAAGGGCAGGTGCCAAACCCCCCCTAAGCGGGAAAAAAAATAGGGGTGGATGTTATATATAAACGAAAAAATATAAAACATTCTCCCTCTCCAATAAACTCAGAAACCCTCTCCGCTTGCCTTTCTATCTCTCTCTTGCCTCTTAGTCTCTCGCCTCTCGATCTTCTCTCTATCTTACTCTCTCTCGCTTCTTGGTTACTCTCACCCTCGTTGAAATCTTCACTTCGTCGCCACGAATTTGTTGTCCTTTCTATTATAAGTAACTCAAAACCCTAAAATGCTAATAGTTTTTGGATTATTTTATATGTTCAATGGAGGATGAGGTTGTTTTTGGATGTTGTGCTAAATTGGTTGATTCCTTGTGACTTTGTGTGATTTTAGTTTGTGGTTGATTCTTTTTGCTAGGAGTGTAACCAGTCCGGCTCGATCTAATTTTAGACAAAAATTAGGACCGAACCAGTATGTACCGGTTTTGCATTTTTCAAAACCAATACGCCCTGGTTACCCTCCTAAACCTGTACCTCTGGTTTCGTGTCCAGTCCGGTCCTGTTTTTCAATTTTTTTAAAATGTAAAAAACATATAATAAAGTGTTACTTCTTATAATAAAATGTTATTAATAATTTAATATATATATTTTATGTTTAAAGCATATGATCAATTAAATTTTCATCTTTAAGATTCAAATTTTATTTTATAAATTATAATAACATTATTTTAATATATAATTATATTAATAACATATGATCAATTTTATGTTATAAGTTATAAATTATAATATGAAATTATTTCATATATAATATATAATTATATATTATATATTAAAATTTCATATATAATTTATATATTATATATAAAACTTATATATATAATATTTTGTGTAATATATAAAATTAATTTATATATATATTTTTTCCCAACCGGTCCGATCCGATCCCGGAAACTATGGAACCTAGACCAAACCGGGTCAAGCTGGTTTTCATAGGACCGGTTCAAAACCAAACCAACCGGTCCTGTTCGGTCCAGTTTTCCAGTTTCCAAGTTTAAACTTACACCCCTATTTTATGCTATGTCAATTGTTTGATACTCATAAATAGATAGCGATGATTCTAATAGTGTGGGTGATCATGTCAACTCTCCAAGCCTGAACAATCCAAACATTAGTGCTAGTGTTACCGCCCCGACACCTATACCTACTCCTATCCAAACTTCTGAGTCCACCAAAGAAAACAAATGCCTCTATAGTGTGGAACTATTTTACCAAATTAGAAAATGGTGACCCGAATAACCCACAGACAAAATGTAATTGTTGTGGTGTCATTTATGATTACCACTATAAACGACATGGCATTTTTCAAATGAAAAATCATATACAACACTAATGCAAGAAAAGTTATACCAAAGTCAATTGGAGGTTGGACAGACATAAATTTCTCATTCTTAAGAGTTATTTGTAATAATTTTACATTAATTTAATATTTTTAATATTTTATTTATAAGCTTTATTTAGGAATTGTAATAATTTAGAAGTAAATTTATTTATTTTTAGTTTGCAATGGATATATTTTTTATGGAAATCCATTACTGAGCCCATAGGTTGTAAAACAACCCTTAAAACATTTTTGGGCTTCAAAAAGAGTTTTGAGCTCATTGAGGTCCACGGGTGCCCAAATAGGCATGGCAAATCAGCCGCCCCGTCTGGCCGGGCATGGCCACCCACCTGCATATAGTGAGGCCAGCTGGCGGGGCCGAAAACCTGGCCCCCCGCCCAAGCCAGTGCAGGGGCTAGGAAGATCAGCTACCCCCCACCCCGTACAGGGCATGTAGCAGCCCTAAATAAGGTTGAGTTTTCTTCATTGGTCCTGCCCTACTCAATTTCCCTACACCTCATCCCTTGATGTTGCTCCTTTGGAAGTTGGAACAGCTATTTGTTTTGACATGACCAGCACTTATTCTGTAACAGGGGTTGCTCAAACAGTTAAAGAAAAAAAAAACAAAAAATAAATAAGAAGCAATAGCTTTGGTTGGGACTAAAAAATGCGTAGCAGAACTGAACTGCATGGCAACCATACAGACAGCAGTAATCCAAAAAAAGTTGAAGTTAAATACACGAAAAAAGTGAAACTAAAAGACAAGAAAAAAAAAAAGCATTACAGAGTTTGAGCAAGGAGGGGGAGGAAGTGGAAGTGGCAAACTACAAAGGCAGGCATACACATTAGGAGCTACGATGGGACAACAAATGAACATCTCAATTTACATTCGCTTACAGATATGAAAACTGAAAGCTAGCAAATTGTTTCTAATCCCTAGAAAACGTTATTGTAATTTTCTTTCTTTCTTTCTTTCTTTGGCTACAAAGAATTGTGGAAACCTGCTAACTATAGTCTTTGCTTCACCCGCCTACCATTCACGTCGCTGCCATCGAGGATGGCTTCATTCCCATGCCTGCATACAATGACAGAGTGTTCGCTAACTCTAGCCACATACTCCAAGAGTTCTGTCAGGACAGAGGGGCAGCTCTGCTTTAAGTATTCAAAACCATTTGTCTGCATCACGGCTGTCAAAAAAAAAATATATATATATATATATATATAGCGATCAGTAGCAGCCTAATATTCAGAGAAAAATTCCAAAACAGTACAAGAATAATTGCCAAAATACTTTGGAAAACCAGTTGATTATATCTAAATCCCTAAAACGTCAAACACTCCAAGAACATTAAAAGACTGTTCTTGGATTATGTTCACAGCACTAGAAAAGCCTCTGATTTTTTCATTCTCTAACCGTAATTTGACATCAAATCCATTCCATACCTTTCCTTTTGAAACTCCAAATCACCAGTCCTTATCTCTCCTCCCCACCACAAAACCCTAACCCCTAACAATCTAAAACCCCAAAATCCATTGCTTCCAAAAGAATTCTGCAACTATAGAACATCAAGACCTCAATCTTTTCACCATAACTATACAATCACTTATTCTAAAAAACTCAAGTTGCTGCTATTCAAAATTACATTTGATTTCTTGAGATCTTTTTTCCTTTTTCTTTTTTTTTTTTTTTTTTTTGTTGTGATGACCACCCCACAGTAGAGCTCTTAGGACTCACCCATGAAACCTAAACCCCTGGGGAGACTAGCACCAACCCACCATCATAACCTCCTACTTCAATCGCAATTTGATCCCAGGGGGAATCGAACCTGTGACATGGGGCTCATGGCTCATGCACACAAGTTCGCCCTTACCACTTGGACTACACATGGGTGGGATCTTTATCCTAAGTCCATTAGATATCAGTCAGTTACGCCCCTACATTTCAACATTGTGGAAGATCCTACACATTTATGTGGTAGAAAGAGCTGAAGATGCATCGTACAGAAAAAATGCTTCAAGAGAAACTTCAAGAGATGCTTAATAATAAGAGTTTTTACCCAAGGTGAGCATATAATAATTGCTCAATCCAAGGGTCAGTTGAGATTTGAAAGTCAAAAGAAAATGTCTCCAGTAAGTTTTCTTATGTCCAGGTAGCTAGCTATTATCGTGTGAAAGAAAATCACCAATTTAGAGATCTGAAAATAAATTAGAGGAAACAGTTTTCAAGCCTAAACACAGAAATGAACTAACAAGAAAGCAAGCTAAAAAGCTAGAACTGTCTGGAAAAAAGTTTTGAGTTACACGTATGAACTGAGTTTCCAGAACAGTATCATAATGTGAGTCTTTTTTTTCGATAGGTAAGAAAGAACCATGTGAGACAAAAGTTTGTAGAAAGCTTCAACAAGCTAAACTACCTAAACCGCCATCAAGAGTTGACACAACTGCTAGAATGTCAAATATGCCATATATCATTGGAAAGGAAGAGGAAGGGTCAGCATGAAAGTGTACCTGCCATATATGGCTGCGGCATATAAGGGCTTATTGATTCTGCTAAGTTGATGGTGCAGTAGTGTTGCATTGAGTCTGATGGGCTTCACAAGAGAGTTTGTGATAGATTCAAAATTATTCATACTTGTGAAGGAAGGAGGTCTGCTACGTATTATAGAAAGAGGGTGGAAGAAAGAGCATGAGCTACTGGTGGAATCAATCACGGTGCTGTGGCTTGGGAAAGCGCTGGATGCTTGAGAGGGGAGAAGAGGGAGTTTTATAGCACCACCAAAGAAGACTATCGTAGCTTTATAGCATAGAGGTGCTCAAATAGCCGTGGATGTCACATGGTGGTTGCAGAATATTGTGATGGAAGAAGCTTTATTTTCATGCCTGAAGGGGAGGGGGGAGGAGATGGAGGAGGCTGAGGTAGGCTTTGTGGGAGTGGATGCAGGTAGGGAGAAACAAGGGAGGCTCTCTCGAAGGAGCCCAGTTGAGGCTGCAGAAGGAGGTGGAGAGGCCGTATGTGCGGTCCTATAAGGAGGCCCTCATGCTGGCAATGGACCACCATGATCCGAGTGGGGTTGACGTGGTGGCTGGTTCACTGAATGAAACATGCGTCGAGCCCCTCTTGGTGCACCAAGCGTGGGCTCTGGCAGGTAGGCTGTCGGGCAAGCTAAATGGGACGTGTGCAGGGTGTTGGTGGAGATGCAGGGCCAACTACGGAAATTGCAATTGGAGGTGGCAAAAATCTTCTGCTGTGTTGGGCGTAAAAAGGTAGAAGACAGGGTTAAGGAGTTTAAAGGAAAGGGGTCGGGCTTAGAGCAACGGCCCATTCAGACCCCTCCTGTGCATTATTGTAAGTCCAGGGGTGAGGGATCAAAGGGTGGGCTTAGCAAAGGGAATGGGCTTCAATGGAGGAAGGTAAAAGGAATGAAGGCAGATCAGTTAGGTCGTTTGGTTGGGCCTCAGCCCATGGGTCAATTGGGAAGGAATGTTGGCAAGCAACCTAATGATGATGAGCTTCAGCCTAGGGCCCAACAGAAGTGGAAAGAACGCCCTTGGGCTTCTTCTAGCGGCAGCTCTCGTGGGCATCTACCAGAGACCACGCCGCGATGCTTGCAAACAGAGGTGGAACTGCCGGCGAGCACACAAAAAACACCAAAGACGACGGTGGAACACTCCGATGATGGCCCACACGTGATGGGTGCACGAAAATCGATGGTAGAATACGTGAAGGGCTCTCTGACACTTCTGGGTGGGGTTTCTCTGTCGTATGGTGGCTAGATAGTGCCGATGAGGAGCGAGGGTGCAAGTGTGACTCCAGCGAACCTTCCAGTTCAATTCCTTGAGGACTCTGAGCTGAATGTGAAGGATGGGGTGAGTTCAGAGGATCTTTCGCACTATGATAGTGAGGAACTATTGATCTCTAATGAAGACAAATCCCAGAGACTTGTCCAGGCTATAAGTGAGCATATTGGTTTGGACGAAATTTCTTTAGTGGAGGAGACACAAGGTTCACTGATGGACTGTAGGATGGGTGACCTATCCCCCCTGAAGTTTATGTTCCTTGTTCATCCTGAGGTTTCAAACTGGGTTTTTGATAAGGTCAAGGAAATGAAAAAATGTGTGGGGTTGGAGTGTGAAGGCTTCTAGGAACAGTTTATGGCTTTGCTTACAGCCATTGAAGTGAGGCACCAACAACAAAGAAAAGTTGGATAAAAAAAAAAAGCATGAGCTTAAAAGGTTGACATGGTCGATGAATTTTGAGGATAGTTCCAGCAGGGGCAGGTTGAAAGGGAAGGGGCTGGACTTCCCCCAATAAAACCCAAAATAGTGTCATGGAATGTTCACGGGCTCATCGAAGCCAATAAACATCTTTACGTGCTTCGTGAGTGGAAGGCGGACATTGTTTGTTTACAAGAGACTAAGATGAAACTGATTAATAGGAGAATTGTGCGAAGTTTAAGGAGTTGTGCACATGTGGATTGGGTGTACAAGGCTTTTAATGGGGGGTCAGGAGGGATAGTGGTGATGTGGGATAGACGGGTGGTGGAGAAAATGGTGAAATTCATTGGGATGTACTTGGTTGCATGCTCTTTCAAAAGTGTCCGATAACTTTTTGTGAGCTTTTGCAGGTGTTTATGAACCAAACTTAGATAACAACAGAGTATTATTGTGGGAAGAATTAGCGGGAGTTCATAGCTGGTGGGACCTCCCTTGGTGTATTAGGGGAGACTTTACTGTCACAAGATTTCCAAGTGAGTCTTCCAGAAATAGAAGAGTGCGGCCAGCAATGGTAGAGTTCTCGAAATGAATCTTTGATTTGAACTTGGTGGATTTGCCACTAGCCGGGGGTTTTGCCACGTGGTCTAACAATCAGACATGGTCTCGGTTGGACCGATTCTCAATATCTCCAGAATAGCAAAGTCACTTTCCAGATGTTTGGCAAAAGCGAATGCCTCACCTTTGTTCGGACCATTGGCCTATCATGCTGGATTGTGGTAGTCTTCGAAGAGGTGGACGGTATTTCAAATTTAAAAACATGTGGCTGAAATCTGAAGATTTCGTGGAAAGGATTAGACAATGGTGGCCCTCATATTAGATACAGGGTACCCCTAGCTTCATCTTTGTGGGTAAACTAAGGCCTTGTTTATTTTCAAGACCAAAACTCAAAATTTTGAAAACCTCACATCCTATCATTACAACTGTCTCAAATTCCCATACAAAATAAAATAAACAATTTAACTTTTTCAAATTCCAAAACAAATATAATATTAAAAAATATATTTTAACAATATTTTATTCAACTTTTCAACTTTAATCTAATCTAATCTCATCTCATCTCTGAAAACAAACGAGGCCTTAAGCTCTAAAAAAATATTTGAAGCTTTGGAATATGCAATCTTTCGAAGATATAGGGGAAACAAGAAAAGCAAGATAAGGGAGATCCAGGAATTAGAGAGGCTCCAAGAGGCCCGGTCTCTTACTCAGGAAGAACTAGTTCGGAAGATAATGTTGGTTGCAGATCTTGAGAGGATTATCTTATTAGAAGAGACGTTTTGGCGGCAAAAATCAGGAACTTTGTGGTTAAAGGAAGGAGATCGAAGCATGAAATTCTTTCTTAGAATTGCAAACTCCCAAAGAAGAGAAACAACAGCATAGAGATGCTGAAATTGACGGTGTCGAATGTAGTGAAGAACAGGTAATTCACGACCATGTAGTTGGTTTCTATGAGCAGCTGCTAACTGCGCTGATGGGGTGGTGGCCTTCCCTTGATGGTCTTGTGTTTGATTCCATTGGGTTGAGTGATGTGTCTCAGATGGAGAGGGCCTTCGAGGAGGCGAAGGTTTTCGAAGTAGTGAGGAAAATGGTCAAGGACAAGGCACTGGGGCTTAACGGTTTCCCTATGGGCTTCTTTCAAGAATGCTGGGATGTCTTAAAGGAAGATCTTATGAAGGTGTTTCAGGAGCTTTCCTTGGCTGGAAAATTTGAGAAAAACCTTAAAACCACTTTCCTTGCATTGATACCAAAGAAGGTGGGGGCTAAGGAGGTTAAGGAGTTTCGGCCCATTAGCTTAGTAAATGGGGTATACAAGATAATATCCAAAGTGCTTGCAAACTGTTTAAGTGAGGTAGTAGGGAAGATCATTACAAAACCCCAATATGCTTTTGTAAAAGGTAGACAAATTCTTGATGCGGTTCTTATTGCTGATGAATGTCTTGACAGTAGATTGAAGGCTGCCACAGCAAGGATCATTTGCAAGCTAGACATGGAGAAGACATACGATCTTGTTAATTGGGACTTCCTTCTCTATCTTCTTGGGAAGTGCAGTTTTGGAGAAAGGTGGCGGTCGTGGATCCGTTGGTGCATATCAACAGTAAAATTCTCTGTGTTGATAAATGGTAGCCCAACTGGTTTATTCCATAGCTCACGAGGCCTAAGACAAGGAGATCCACTGTCGCCATTGTTGTTTGTTATTGTTATGGAGGCATTAAGCAAGATGACCTCGGCCTTAGTTATTAATGGCTTCGTGGATGAATTTTTTTTTGGAACCCCGGATAAGGGAATCATTAATATTTCTCTTTTGTTGTTTGCATATGACACTTATTTTTTGTGAGTCCGATCAAAATCAGGTTCGAGCACTATGTTTTGAAGCAGCATCCGGGTTGAAATTGAACTTTGACAAATCAGAGATGGTACCAGTTGGAGATGTTCTTAATATACGATAGCTGGCTAGCACGTTAGGGTGTAAGATAGCCTCCCTTCCTTTGACTTACCTGGGACTTTTGTTAGGGGTAGTCGCGAGGATGTCCTCTTTATAGGATACAATGATTGAGAAAGTAGAGCGGAGACTGGCAGGATGGAAGAGAATGTACTTGTCGAAAGGTGGTAGGATAACCAAGTACAAAGGTGGTAGGATAACCTTGATTAAGAGTACATTATCTAATCTACCAACATATTTTTTATCCCTCTTCCCTGTAACTGCAAGTGTGGCATTTTGAATCAAAAAACTCCAACGTGACTTCTTGTGGGACGGAGTGGGGGAAAAGTTCAAATTCCATCTAGTCAAGTGGGAGATGGTATGTCGTCCTATCTTTAACGGTGGTTTGGGTATTAGAAATATAAGGACTTTTAATCGAGCGTTACTTAGAAAATGGTTGTGAAGATACAATAAGGAACCAAAAGCCCTATGGAAGTTGGTGATTGAGTACAAATATGGAGGCTTATGGGGGGGTGTGTTCTAAAGATGTTAGAGGAACCTATGGAGTGGGGTTGTGGAAACACATAAGAAGAGGATGGGGGCTCTTTACCCGACATACTTGACTTCTTTTGGGTGAGGGTTCCAAGATTAAATTCTGGAAAGATATTTGGTGTGGTAATACTCTACAAGATTTATTTCCTTCACTATTCCAAATTGCAAGTGCCAAAGATGTTTCAATGGCAGAAGTCATGGGGATTTCGAGTGGGCAAATCCATTGGAATATCAATTTTAGTCGGGCAGCACAAGATTGGGAAATAAGCAGCTTTGCTGATTTTTACAGCCTTTTGTACTCCATAAAACCGAGCAATCAGCAAGAAGATGGGTTGTGGTGAATACCCACTGGGAAAAGTGTATTCTTGGTTCGCTCTTTTTATAAGGCTCTCTCACAAGAGCCTAATAGTCAGTTTCCTTGGAGAAGGGTTTGGAGACATAAGGCGCCCCCCCAAAGCTGCATTTTTCGTGTGGACAACATCGTTGGGTAAGATACTCACAACTGACAACTTGAGGAAACGGAGGGTAATCATAGCAAATTGGTGTTACATGTGTAGAGGAGGGGGCAAGTCGATGCACCATCTCCTACTACATTGTGAGACAACAAGGGTATTATGAACTGAGGTGTTTAGTAGATTAGAGATGGATTGGGTTATGTCGGAGACAGTGGTGGCAGCGCTAGCCAGCTGGACAAATATCAGAGGCATGCAATAGATTAAAGCAGTTTGGAAGATGATCACTATCTGTATCATGTGGTGTTTATGGCAAGAACGTAATCAGCGGACGTTTGAAGACAAGGAGAGATCGTTGGAGGAGCTTAAAGCTTTATTTTATAAAACTCTCTGTACTTGGGCCATTGCTGTTGACTTCAATGACATAGACCTACATGATTTTCTAGTCTCTAATGCGCCTTCTTAGTTAGGGCATACAATTGTTTTCTTCTTGTGTATTGTACTGGGCTATGCCCATTCATTGATCAATAAATTTTGTTTACTTATAAAAAAAACATTATTGGAAAGAAAGATCCCAAATTGCTAGACAAAATGAAGTCTGAACATGAGACAGGAAAAGAGGTTGAATGCACTGTTTTGGCAGAAGAAATTGACAAATCAGATTCCAGTCGGTCCCCTATTGTGCATAATAAGCAACTAAATGACCTGAGATTTTCTACAACACTGCTCTAACGTTTAGCCAAAGAAAAACAGGGTATGGCAGCTGACAAGTGTCAGGTAGTGCCAAAAGAAGGTTCTAAATTCTTCACAGTTAGTGCAGTAAGAAATATACAGAAAAATGGGGGAACAAGTGACTAAAAAAAATAGAAATGGGGGACAACTTGGAGATTAATACCAAGTTCAGGTAGCAAAGCAAACAAAAAATGCACTGCCTATTCAAAACATGCACGCCATTGATTTTTTCATTCCTGAAAATTCCAACTACCAGTTCAGCCTTTTATTTGATGATGAAATTCAAGAAACCAAGAGAATACTCTTGGTTATTTTTTTTTTACTTATTAAAAAAAAAAAAACCAAGAGTATTCTCTATCCAACATTTTAAAACTTGCAGAAAGTTTTCTCCAACCAGAGAAGAATGATGCAGGCAGCCAAAAGCCAGTTTTATATTACTATTTTCACTAACTTAAAGAGTCATGAGCATTTTCATAATTTCCACTGAGCTACAATTTATTTCTACTAGATCTCTTTTTTGGATTCTATCATGTTTTTGAGATTTTCATTGTGGGTTATGCCAGTTATTTGGTCCGCTTAATAATCAAAGCCTATTAAGTCCACTTATTAGTGTAAAGTGTTTGTCATCGAGCTATATAGATAAAACTTTCCTATTGAAGGGAGAGTATCTTTCCTTTTTTTTTTTTTTTCTGCAAGATAAAATTTTATAAAATCAAGTAAACAGGCGTTGCCCAAGTACACGGTATTCAAGGAAGAGCATCTTAAATTTCAAAGCAACAAAGTATTCTTTGAGATTTGTGACTTGTGAGATGTTCTCCAAAGTGTGATGCCACGGAAATCATAGGTATAATCTAGGAAATATAAGGGCAATGTCCAGAGGCTTTTCTTATTAGCTATGATTCAATCCTTTTTCTCTTTTAATTTCCGACAACTCATCCAACCTTCAAACCTCATAATTCCACCTTTATTTTTCACTCCAATGATAAAAACCCTAGTCCATTTCCCATTAATGAGCACCCAAACCAAACAGATAAAATAAGAATAACGTTAACAGGTTAGTGCTCACAACACCAAAACAGCCTCTACTTTTTTGCCCCCTCCCACCATAAGTTGACTCCAAATCCTTTCCCTTACCTTCCCTTTTTATTTCAAATTCCTTAGTCTTTACCTATCTATTTTCCACCACAGAACTCTAGTTCTAATCATCATAAACCCTGAAAACACACCGACACCATAAGCATCAAATCGCTGCTGTCCTTAATTACAAAGTAGGACCTCTGGATGTTTTTCTTTCTTTCTTTTTTTCTTCTTATAAATACTGGATTTTTACAATTCTTCATTTATAAATTTCCAAGAACAATAAGAAAGAAAAACTCACCTTTCAGATTTTCAAGCATTGCCACAAATTTGAGACACACAGCTTTCAGCTGGAAACAGTGATGCTGCTCCGCCAAAGCTAACGTCGTTGCTACTGTGTTTATTGCGACACCTTCACAAAGTTTGGCCTCACATAGCACCCTGAGTCTTTCAAGGCCATACCGATCAGCTGCTGCAAGCAGATGCTGAGCCATCAAAGTAGAAGCCCATTTTGAATTCAAACCAGTAAGCTCTTGCATGTCAGGTAGAGAGTCCCAGTATATAAAATGAAGCAAAGTCTGCATAAGGTCAAGCAAGTCAAAATGAGAATTAAATTGTGTCTGCAACATTGACCAACACGACGAATGGGGCTTTGAAAAGGGTGCTATATTATCTTTGTCTAGTGAAGAGTCAAATGGATGCTGCAAGAAAGGTAATACGCATCCATGCCTTGCAAAAAGAAAAAGTAGATGGAAATATTGGAAAATTATTATTACGGAAAATAACAATAGTGCAAACAGTCATTACTGATAGTTTAACAGAGAGCACAGCCACATTGACACCTAAGCAACATTGACTAATACATAAAATGGCCCCAAAATAGAAGAGTATTGTTTTGAACCTTAAAAACAGGAGCCTCCATGTCTTCAACTTTTATACACTGGGTATTCTGGTCCCTCATTGGACCAACAAGTTGAGCCCTAAACACAGGTGAACGAGCCGCAAGTACCAACTTATGAGCTGCAAAAGTTTCCCCGTCAACTTCAAAATTCACATCCGTTCCCTTTCCACTTTCTAGTAGTTTCCCAAAATGTTGACCAATACTAGAAGATGGTGGTGCAATGGAGTAAATCTTAGGCCCCTCTGTATATGATCTCACAACACCAACGCTACAGTGAACCGAAAGGCAATCATCTTTGAGGTAGTCGGATGTCTCTAGAGCAGTTCTTTTGAAAAACCGCTTGTAACCCCTGCAGCATCCAACAAAGAAACCCATTATACAGTACTTTCTACTTAACCGACCAAAATCAGTTCAATTACATTAAACAGTGTACAGGTGCAATGTAGACACCTAAAATGAATAATCGCTGGCTTCTAATATACTCCTGCCTAGCTCAAAATAAATCTAAACACAAAAATTTATAAGAATGTTACTATTTCACAAGTAATCCTTCATGAAATAAAACATCTATCCAATGAATTATAAATAAGCGTTAAAAGGCTCGGCATATGTACTCCAAAAATTCAATGAATTAGGAAAGCTATCTTGTGGTACCATTTATAGCAAAAAATGGCATAATAAGAAAGTCTAAGTCCATTTGATCTAATATGTTTGCTGAACCATTGTCTGCATCCTAAGCTCTCTAGAAGTTTCTGACTCCAATAATAGATGATCATTGCTTTATACCTTATAACAATTTGTCAATCTTATGTTTATGGTATGTCTACGTGGCAAAAAAGAAAGAAAATTCATGTAAGTATTAATTGGGAAAATTTCCCCTGTAGGCAACTCCAAATATTTGGGATTAAGGCTTTTCCGGAATCATATAATTTACATAAATTGTGTATAATGTTCGAAGAAAAATTACATCGTTGCACTAACAAAAAGAGATTCTGTCACTAACAATTTTATTTGGAAAAATGAAAACGACGCCAATACAACTCATAACCTATAAAATTAATCAGCAAACCACCCACTTCGACATCTCAACATCATTAAAGAATTCCAAAAGACGAAAAGAAGAATCGTATTTATTCCTTAAGCTTGGTAATTGCTCGTTCACAACATATTTTTAATTAAAACAACCTGCGAGCCAAAATACACAGCTTGCAATATTTCAACACGAGACTCATCATCAATCATCGTCATCGTCATAATCATTACGACGATTATCAAGAAATCTAAAATTAGAAAAACCTACCACATGCTACCTCGATATTTGAGCGAATAGGGTCCACTGTCCGGAGTCCTCCCGAAGTGGGTGTGCACCTTGTGCCTCTCCTTGCCGCTCTGATCGAAGAGCGTCAATTCGAAGAGCGCCCTGACGTCGGTCCCTTCGCTGGCCAGCGCGATGAAGAGAGAAACGTAGGCGGCATTGTCTTCAACGCTCTTCCCATCGGGGTAGAAATAGATCGCCCACGAGTAGCCTCCGACGAAGAAGGTATCGGAGGCCATATACTTCCCGATTCCCATCCCCTTGGAGAGCGAGTACCCCGAGATCTTGAACTGGTGAGAGCCGTTCACGGTCTCGGTGATGGACGTCGATGTCGTAGTGGAAGGCGAAGGAGAAGAAGTGGAAGAAGAATAAGAAAAAGACGGCCTGGAATTGGGGCTTTCTCTGAGAACCTTTCCCATCCCCAAGCCACGAGAATCGGATCCAAAAAAATAAAACCTAGAATCAAAAGCTGAAGAAATACAAAGGGAAGGGATATATCTAGTGGCTGGCGAAGGAAATTGAGGGGGCGGGGAATGAATTAGACTATAGCTCTCGATGCAGCCGGGAAATTTTCTCGGGAAAGCGAATGTTTGGTGAGAAAATCTCGGGGAATTTTCCCGACGCTGAGAATTTCGTGGGTATTTAACACGTGAAAATTTCGGGGAATGAATTTCGTGGGTATTTAACAGCCGGGAAATTTTTCCCGAAGCTGAAGAAATACAGCCGTTTTGGCCGACGAATACGCGCACTAAGCCGACATGGCACCAAGTGCTTTTTTTAATAAAAAAAAAAAACAATATAAAAAAAGAAAAACACGAAGAGAAGAAGAAACACGGCTTCTTGTGCAAAAATTTAAAACTTCGATTTCGATCCGACTTGGTTCCAACTTTGAGTTAGAAGTTTTTTTTTTTTTTTATTTTCGGGAAGTCGGATTCGGAGGTGGAGCCAGACCGACTCTGACATACCAGCTATCACTCCGATTCTAATTTTGACTTTTTATACATTCATCATATATATTTTATATAACTATAACTTATATAATTAGTTAAATTCAATAATAATATGAGCTCATTATTGTTCCAAAATAATATTCGTATACTATAATATAAATTGAGTAATAATAGTATATGATATATGTAAACATCTACTAATGTCTAATAAACTAATCTAATAACTTGTGATATTAATGTATACTAATTGTAATACTAATATTTAATAACATTTAATACTAATTTACAAATATTTAATACTAATATATAATAACTTTAATACTAATGTACAAATATGTAATACTAATCTATAAATTTATAATAACATGTAATACTATTATACTAATGTATAATACTAGTTATTATTCTTTAGTTATTAATAAGAATAAGTTAGATACCAGTATAGTAAAAGTATAATGAGTTAATAACATGTAATTGTGTAATATAATAATATGTAATTGGCAATAATCAATACTATAGTACAAATATAAATATTAACAATTGTATTTAAACCTACAGTACAAATCTATTTATAATAATGTATAATAACATTATAGACTTCTAGCACATGTAATACCAATGTATAATAACACTAGTATAATAAGTTTTATTTAAATATTAAACAATATACTACAAGTTGATTTAAATAGTAATTGTTATTAATTAATACTAACAATTAAATTGAGTGATGAAAAAAATTAAAAAAAACCATAAATAATAGGAATAACTATTTCTTTCACGCCAAACTAAATAATAGGGATAGCTATTTGACCCTATTTTATTGAAAGAAAATCTTAATATGTCTCATAAGTTTGTTCCCTCATTTTGACTGCTCATGTATTTAACTTTATTTATTTATTTGTTCATTTTGCTTAATGGTTAAGGAATTGACATTTAGTATATTCGTGTATTTTTTATCTTTTAAAAAATATTTGAAAATGTTTAAAAAATATGAAAAACAAAAACAAAATGTAGAATTTGTATCAGTATGCACACCCACTAATGGTACTCTTCATTGAAATTTATTCCTTTTCCTAATATAAAAGTCATTTATTGCATCAACATGTCTAAGATTATGCTTGGATGTTTCATCTCATTCAAAATTTTCATCTCATCTCATCTCATCATTACAACTTTTTCAAATTTCTATATAAAATATAATAAACAATTCAACTTTTTCAAATCCCAATACAACTTTTTCAAATTCTAATTTAACTTTTTCAAATCTTCAAACTAAAAAATAATATTTTAAACTTTAAAACAAAACACAAAATTCTCATCTCATCTCCCAAACATAATCTAAAGCTAACAATTTGCTTCCTCTCTCGTTTCATCATCTAAAAGCCCATCGACTAGGTCCCATTTGGATAGTGAGATAATATGAGATGATTTTAGATAAAAATTAAATAAAATATTATTAGAATATTATTTTTTAATATTATTATTGTTTTAGAATTTGAAAAAGTTGAACTATTTATTTATTTTGTGTGAAAATTTGAAAAAATTGTAATGATGAGATGAGATGAAACCGTTTCTATATCCAAACAGGGCCTAAAGTTTGATTTGACTGCATCCATGTGTATGGTACTAGATTCACTTACAGATATTACCACTTTACCGTAAAAACAATCAAGAGTCATTTTGTGTAAATATAGAATCCTCTCTTACCCAAAACCCTAAATTGCCAATAGAGCCCCAATGGAGAAAGAGCAAGCGGTGGCATTTTTCACATCTATGAAACCCAGTCATTCTCTATTTCTCTGAAACGTTGCTCTCGCCTATTTGTTATTATTATTATTTTTTCTATTGTTTCAGTTCAACATTGCTGACCCAACCACTAAGTGCTAGAAGAAGCTTGAAATCCATAAAATATTCTCTAGATGGAGAAAGGGAAGGAACACGTATCTCCTATAACACCTTCTACCGTAGATCCATCAATAAGTCCATCAACCCAGGTATTCATCAATTAAAGTTAAAATTCAGTTTTTGTTCATTATCATGACTAGTTTTGTTCTGTAGGTGATACCATTACCATTCTATCCACATTTATCAACACCTCCTGCTGCAAATCCATCAACCAATCTAGCAACCCAGGTGAAGTGAATATTAAATCAAGTTCATTTGATTGTTCTAATAATGTCTATATTTATATTACTACATCTTTGTTTCATAATCATTATTGGTTTATATGTTAGGTGATACCAATACCATTTTATCCAAATTTCTCAAACTATATGTATGGTTGCCATCTACCAATGCCTCATGCTTGCTTATCACCCTTTGTTCCTCGTCCTGATGCCAACTTATCTATATGGACTAGTCAAGTAATAAGTTCGTTCGCTAAGTTGTGTGCTTATTTTTCATCATATTTCTAATCGATTTAAAACATGGATTTATTTTGTGGGTGTAAATTGTAGGGAAATATTATACCCCCATTTTACTCATCAATTAACCCTTTGATTGGTTTACACTATGCAAGTTCAAGCAAGCCATGTGGAAGAAAATCAAAATGCTACACCTGACTCTAGGGAGGTTGAAAGTTTGTCTATGCCCTTTGTTCTTAATATTGTTGATGATGATGAGTTTGTGACACAGAATATAGTGTATACTGAGGGGGGATAACATTGAGGAGCTAAAGGTGGGAATGGTGTTTAAATCCGAAGAATAATTACTTTCTTATTATAAGAGACATGGGAAACAATTCAATTTCAGAATAACAACGCAAATGAGTAAAAGGTATGAGGATGAGACTCTCAAATATGTCACACTAGGTTGTGCCCGTGGAGGGAAGGTATGGAACAAGACATCAAATGTCGCGAGGCCATATCTGATATTAAAGATAAACTGTAAGATAAAGATAAATGCTACGTTTATTGATGGGATGTTGAAAGTGTTGAGTGTACACAATGAGCACAATCATGACCTAAGTCCACAAAAATCAAGGCTCTTTCACCGCAATAGAAAAGTGAACGAGTCTGTAAATCGAGTTTTAGATACAAATAATCAGGTGGGGATCCAAATGAATAAAATTTTTGCCTCTTTTTGTGCAATGAGTGGGTGGGTATGAGAACTTGTCATTCTTAGAAAAGAATTGTCGTAATTACATTGACAAGACACGTCACCTTCGACTTGGGAAAGGTCGCGCTGGAGCTATCCGTGAGTATTTTGCTAGGATGCAATATAAAAATAATGAATTTTTTGTACTAATGGATTTGGATGATAACGGTTGGTTGAGGAACGTTTTTAGGGTGGATGCACAAAGTAAAGCAGCCTACAAATATTTTGGCGATGTCGTCACATTCAACACCACATATTTGACAAACAGATATGAGATGCCTTTTGCACCGTTTATGGGTGTAAACCAACATGGCCAATCAATCCTTTTGGGAGTTTGATTGATTTCTAGTAAGGATACTGAAATGTTTACATGATTGTTTGAGACTTGGTTGAATTGTATAAATGGTAAAGTCCCAAAGGCTACAAATCAAGATAGAGCAATGAAAATTGTGATTGTTGTTATCTTTTCAAATAGCTGACATAGATTTTGCTTGTGACACATCCTAAAAAAAGTATCTGAGAAGTTGGGTTTCCACAGTGCATACAAAACCGGATTGAAAAGTCAATTGCTCAAGTGTATGTATGACTCTCAGGCCATTGAGGAGTTTGAAAAATGTTAGGATGTGTTAATTACGACGTACAACTTGCAGGAGAATGCATGGTTGCAATCATTATACACTGAGTGTACCTATTGGACATCAATATTCCTAAGTTTTTTATGGACTTGAATAAGTAAAACCCAACAAAGCGAAAGCATGAATGCTTTCTTCAATGAGTATGTTCATGCTAGGACAAACTTGAAAGAGTTTGTCGATCAGTTCAATAATGCATTGAGAATGAAAATGAGGTGGACTTTTGCTCATTCAATGTCACAATCCCAGTCGTATCTACCTCTCCATTAGAAAATATATTTCAGGAGTTGAACACAAACTCTAAATTTAGAGAAGTTCAGCATGACGTAATGTGGATGCTTAGTTGTCTTCCAGTTCTACAATAAAAAGATGGTGTAATTGCAACGTATTATGTAAAAGATAAAGTTTGTGTTGATAATTTCATCAAGGAGGTTACACATTCTGTGTACTTTAATGGGGTTGAGTGCAAAGTGAAGAGCTCATGCAGATTGTTATAAATGAGAGTTATATTGTGTAGACATGTATTAGTCATTTTAAGGGCTAACCGAGTTTGTTCGCTACCCAATAAGTACATATTGGACCGATGGAGGAATAATATTAAAAAAAAATACACTCTGATAAGTAGTAGTTATGACATAATTGATGCTATGCCAGAAGTGAGCAAATATTCACGTATAATGAAGATAAGTGGCGATGTCGCAACAGATACAGCTTCATGTGATGAACATGCTCAAGATTTGATTAATAAGTTGTATACAATGAACGAGGTCTATCTCATGAACAAGCCGCCAATCCAAATTTGTTCTAACGGATCAGTTACAACTGTAGATATAACTATAGCTATGAACGAGGTCTAATGTTTTGTGTTGTTATATTACATTATATTATCTTCACAAATTCAACTTAGGGTGAATGGAAACAATCGAATAAAAGGGATGGGACACAACCAAAACTGTAGTTGGGGATTTTGGTTTTGTTATAATTGGTATGTATCCTTAAAAATGTACTTAAATGTATAAAGTTGTTTATTTAAGTTGGTAGTTGATTTATTTGGTTATCCAATTTTACTAATTACAATATCTTAACCCTGCAGATTAAGGTATAAGTGTTGGTGAAATTACAAGTACAACAACCAACAGCGAAGCATTTAGGAATATAGAACTATTAATTTATGTAAAAATCCTTCATGGGCTTGTAAAAAATATTAATTGGTTTTCCCATGTAGTGTGTGGTTTGGACTTTACATTTGCTTCATAGACTGTAAAAAAATTTAAGAGTTAATTTTAATAGACATGGGTGTGATTTTATATTAGTATCAGGTTGATAGATGTGGATGTGCTTTTGTATTTCAAAGCTTCTAATCCTGAAGTGCTATCAAATTGGTAGATGTTAGTTTGTAAAGATATGAACTTGAAATGAGATGGTCATTTTGATTGTAGATTCTTCTACTCTTGAACATTGACTTGGTATTTCTTTTCCATTTAAGGGATACGAACTTTTGAGAGTGCGATTTTCTATGTGAGATAGTGCCAAAACCAAAAAGACCCTATGCTTCATACATAACAATATGTCGTAACAAAAAGTTTCCCTATGCGTTATGCATGGACTAAGAGTAAATATCTTAGAAAGTGGCTTTAACGTAGATGAGAATTGTCAACACTAACATGAAATTTAACGAAATGTTCCATGATACATAACAACATTCCAATTAGTCCCCAACATACGCTATACAAAGTTTCCATTAAGTGGGATTGTCACTTTGATTGTATCAAGTATAATGATATTAATATGATAATAATCCAATACACAAAATATGGTACATTCACGCCGGATGTCTGCTTGTTACCTTTGAATTACGACTTGTTCATTGTGCATGGACTCCCAACACAATTTCTTCCTCTCTGCTTTTAATATTTTCCTCCTTCCTTAATAATTCAGCTTCTATCTTTACAAGTTATTTCTCTCTGTCTTTACTGCTATCTGCCCATTCGAAATACTTGTAGTATGGTAATCCCTGATTATACATAAACAAGCAACTAGTATGTTAAATATCAAAATTATCTAAGAACCCATGAAACGTCAGAGTAATGAAAATATGTTTTATCTCCGTATTGTACTTTGGATACCCAAAAAATAATTGTCCCAATTTTTTGGCGTATTTGATGTTCTAAGTGGAGCTTTCTGACCGTATATGCACATTGGATCGTTCTTCGAAGTTCGGTTAACAAGAGAAGATGAAGACACAAACGATGTCATTCTAAGTCTATCAGAAGGAATTACAACACCAGTTCTAATGACATTGAGCGAGTGTGGCCACGAAAAAATAAAGCTCAGACCAAAAAAGTAAAAATTATCTAACACCCCATATCCATGACACACGACACTAGGTGCCTCTAAGCTACCAATAATCGAAACAAAGGTCAAACTCAGTTTAACCTATCCATCAAGCAATGAAAAACATTCAACTGGACAAGTCAAATAAAGCTAAAACCTGAAAATTAAAACAAATCCATCAACCCATATCCATGACACACAACACTCGGTGCCTTTATGCTGCCAATAATCGAAACAAAGGTCAAACTCAGTTTAATCCATCCATCAAGCAATGAAAAACACTCAACTGGACAAGTCAAATAAAGCTAAAACCAGAAAATTAAAAATTATCTTAGCACCCATATCCATGACACACGACACTCAATGCCCTTATGTTGCCCATAATTCAAACAAAGGTCAAACTCAGTTTAACCCATCCATCAAGCAAGGAAAAAGCAGTTGACTAGACAAGTCAAATAATACCAATCCTTGTAAACTAAGTTTATCTAAATATTCATGATAAGGACGAGCATTTAGCATTGAGAGAAAACGTTCTTACTGAACAAGAGACAATGCTGGTTATTGTGTCTCTCTTATCTTTCCACCTCATTTACTCATATATGGTAGTATTTTCACTTAATTAATAAATAAGACTCCAAACACTTGAAATGAAAAATCCCATCACCATTCATAATAGCAAATCCATTTCTTATTACATCAAAAACCGATGGTATTAGATTAATGACGTTACAGCTAACATTATTCATATTTTAAAGGGGACATTACATGATGGAGTGATGATTTGCATTTAAATCGTGTTTTGGACATATCATTACAAGAATACTTCGTTGATGCTGTGAAAAACACATTTCTTGTTTACGCCAATTATTCAACGAGTTAAGGACCCTTTTTTATTTTATTTTATTTTTTGTGGGAGACTATAGACATATCTTAAATTTCGAAAAATGGACAGAGATCTGGATAAAACCCTGTGGCCAAAAATGAATCCTCATAAAAGATGCGTTTGGATCCCAAACTCATTCCAACTCATCTCAACTCATCTCAATTCATCATTACACCTTTTTCAAATCCCATTACAAAATATAATAAACAATTTAACTTTTTCAAATTTTAAAATAACTTTAATATTAAAAAATAATATTTTAACAATATTTTATCATCTCAACTCAACTCAACTCAACTTATTTCAACATCCAAACCCACCTTAAAAGGGACGTCATGGGATTCATCCGTACACAAGAAAAAAGGAGGAATTTTCTTCATTGTTCCTTCATTAATGGTTTTCCCAACACCT
Source organism: Pterocarya stenoptera (assembly GCA_003123785.1). Lineage (NCBI taxonomy): Eukaryota > Viridiplantae > Streptophyta > Magnoliopsida > Fagales > Juglandaceae > Pterocarya > Pterocarya stenoptera. Next base: position 11,587 of record QEOT01123391.1, on the reverse strand, counting down.
CTTCTCCATTGTTGTTGCTCTTTGCTCAAACGGCTCGGGATAAAAACAAAAAATAAATAAGAATCAATAAGCTTTGATTGGGACTAAAAAATGTGTAACACAACTGAATCTCATGGGGACAAAACACACAACAGTAATCCTAAAAATTTGAGGTTAAATACACAAAAAAGTGGTACTGAAAAACAAAGGAAGAAAAGCATTACACAGTTTGATCATGGAGGGGGAGGGGGAGGAAGTGGAAGTGGCAAACTACAAGAGAAGGCTTACAAATTACGAGCTAAAATTGGACAACAAATGCACATCTCAATTTACATTCGCTTACAGATATGAAAACCGGAAGCTAGCAAATTGTTTCTAATCCCTAGAAAACGTTATTGTCTTTTTTTTTTCTTTGGCTACAAAGAATTCTGGAAACCTGCTAACTATAGTCTTTGCTTCACCCGCCTACCATTCATGTCGCTGCCATCGAGGATAGCTTCGTTCCCATGCCTGCATACAATGACGGAGTGTTCGCTAACTCGACCCACGTACTCCAAGAGTTCTGTAAGGACAGAGGGGCAGCTCTGCTTTAAGTATTCAAAACCATCTGTCTGCATCACAGCTGTGAAAAAAAAAAATACGACAATAGTCAGAAGCAGCCCAACATTCAGAGAAAAATCCCAAGACAGTAAAAGGAATACTCATCGAAATACTAGGAATCCAGTTGATTATATCTAATATTTTTCCATTCTCTCACCATAATTTGACATCAAACCTTTCCTAATCATCTCTTTTACACTGCAAAACCCTAACATTCTAAGAACCCAAAATCCATTGCTTTTATAACAAATCTGCAACGATAGAACATCAGGACCTCAATCTTTTGACCATAACTCTACAATCTCCTTATTCTAATAAACTCATGTTGCCGCTATTCTAATTTACATTTGATTTCTTGAGATCTTTATCCAAAGTCCATTAGATATCAATCAGTACGCCCCTATATTTCCACATTGTGGAAGATCCTACACAGCTATAGTGATGCAGTAGAAAGAGCTGAAGACGCATGTTAAAGGAAAAATGCTTCAAGAGATGATTAATAATGAGAGTGATCAATTGGTGATGCTTGTGCTAGAAAGTTGATGAGCTAACAATCAAATATGCAATAAATGAATGTAAGCATGTAATTATTGTTCAATCCAAGGGTGAGTCAAAAGAAAATGTCTCTAGTAGAGTTTTCTGATTTTCAGAAAGCTATTATCGTGTGGAAGAAAATCAAATTAATTTAGCGATCTAACAATAAAGTGGAGGAAACAATTTGCCAGCTTAAACAGAGAACTGAACTTGCAAGAAAGCAAACTAAAAAGTTAAAACTGTCTGACAAAGTTTGAGTAACGGATGAACTGAGTGATGAGTTTCCAGAATAGCATCACAATGTGAGACAAAAGCTTGTGGAAAGCTTCAGCAAGCAACTAAGCTACCTAAACCTCCAACAAGAGGTGATACAGCTGCTAGAATGTCAAATATGCCATATATCATTGGAAAGAAAGATCCCAAACTGCTTGACAAAAAGAAGATTGAACATGAGAACCAAGAAAAGAGGTTGAATGCACTGTTTTCAAAGAAGAATTTGACAAATCAGATTCCAGTCAGTCCCTATTGTGCCTTAATAAGCAACCAAATGACCAGAGCTTGTCTACATCATTGTTCTTAATGTTGTAGCCAAAGAAGTAGACAATGTGGCAGCTGAAAAATGTCAAAATCCAAAAAAAAATATACATAAAAATTGGGGGGGTGGGGGGCAACAAACAAAAAATGTGCATACCATTGATTTTGTCATTCCTGAAAATTCCAATTATCAGTTCAGCCTTTTACTTGACGTTGAAATTCAAAAAACCAAGAGTATTCTCACTACAGCATTTCAAAAATTGAGGACAATTTTCTCCAGCCAGAGGAATGATGCAGGCAGCCAAAAGCCAGTTCTACTTAAAACATTTTCATTAATTTTAGGAGTCATGAGCATTTACGTAATTTGGACTTGTGAACAAGAGCAACCGTTTTTGTCTATTAAATCCTGTTTTTTATTCTATCAAGTTATTGATATTTTCATTGTGGCTTATGCTGGTTGATTGGTTGGCTAAATAATCAAAGCCTATTAAGTCCACTTACTAGTGTAAAGTACTCCCCATCAAGTTATATAGATCAAGCATTTGTATTCAATGGAGAGTATCTTAAATTTCGGAACGACAAAGCTTTCTTTGAGATTTGCGGGATGCAAATTGCAATCCTTCTCCAAAATGTGATGCCAAGGAAATCATAAGTACAATTTAGGAAATCTATGGGCAAAGTCCACAAGCTTTTCCTTGTTAGCTATGATTCCATCCTTTTTCTCTTTGATTTTCGGCAAATACAACCATCAAACCTCACAATCCCACCTTGATTTTTCACTCCTATGATAAAAACTCTAGCCCCTTTCCCATCAATGAGCACCCAAAGCAAACAAATAAAATAAAAGTAACATTTTCGGGTAAGCTCACAACACCAAAATAGCCTCTACTTTTTGCCCTCCCCCACCATATGTTGGCTCCAAATCCTTTCCCTCCCCTTCCGTTTTCATTTCAAATTCCTTAGCCTTTACCTATCTCTTTTCCACCGCATAACCCTAGTTCTAACCATCATATACCCTGAAAACACACCGACAGCATAGACATCTAATTGCTGCTGTTGCTAAGTACAAAGTAGGACCTCTGAATGCTTTTCTTTTTTCTTTAAATATATGGCCTCTGGATTTTAACAATTCTTCTTTTATAAAGTTCCCAGAACCATAAGAAAGAAAAAACTCACCTTTCAGATTTTCAAGCATTGCCACAAATTTGAGACAAACAGCTTTCAGCTGGAAACAGTGATGCTGCTCCGCCAAAGCTAATGTCGTCGCTACTGTGTTTATTGCGACACCTTCACAAAGTTTGGCCTCACATAGCACCCTGAGTCTTTCAAGGCCATACCGATCTGCTGCTGCAAGCAGATGCTGAGCCATCAAAGTAGAAGCCCATTTTGAATTCAAACCAGTAAGCTCTTGCATGTCAGGTAGAGAGTCCCAGTATATAAAATGAAGCAAAGTCTGCATAAGGGCATATAAAGGCAAAAATGGAATTAAATTCTGTGCACATCATTGACCAACCCAACAAGTGAGTGAGGCTTCTATATTATATTTGTCTCGCGAAGTGTCAAACGGATGCCACAAGAAAGGTGATATGCATCCATGCCTCACAAAAAAAAAAAAAAGTAAAGAGAAGGAAATATTTGAAAATGATTCTTACGGAAAAAACAATAGTGCAAACAGTCATTACTGTTAATTTAACAGAGATTGCACCCACATTGACACCTATGCAACGTTAACTAATACACAAAATGGATCCAAAATAGAAGAGTATTGTTTTGAACCTTAAAAACAGGAGCCTCCATGTCTTCAACCTTTATACACTGGGAATTGTGATCCCTCATTGGACCAATAAGTTGAGCCCTAAACACAGGTGAACGAGCTGCAAGTACCAACTTATGAGCGGCAAAAGTTTCCCCATCAACTTCAAAACTCACATCCGTTCCCTTTCCACTTTCTAGTAGTTTCCCAAAATGTTGACCAATGCTAGAAGGTGGTGGTGCTATGGAGTAGATCTTAGGCCCCTCTGTATATGATCTCACAACACCAACGCTACAGTGAACTGAAAGGCAATCATCTTTGAGGTAGTCGGATGTCTCTAGACCAGTTCTTTTGAAAAACCGCTTGTAGCCCCTGCAACATCCAAAGAAACCCATTATACCTTCCATTTAACCTATCAAAACCAGTTCAATTACGTGAAACAGTGTGCAGGAGCAATGTGGGCACCCAAAATGAATCATCACTGGCTTCTATTATTCTCGTGCCTAGCTCAAAATAAAGCCAAACACCACAAATTTTATGATACCACTACTTTTTTACAAGTAATCATTAATTAAATAATATATCTATCCCAAGAATTATATATAAGCGTTCAAAACTCAATTATGCGGGATAAAGGCTTTGTCGATTCAAATAATTCACATAAATTCTGTACAAATTTCAAAGAAAAATTACATCTTTGGACGCACAAGAAGAGATTCTGTCACTAACAATCTTATCTCAAAAAATAACAAGGCCAATACAATTCGTAACCTATCAAATTAATCCAGTATACCACCCGCTTCGACATCTCAACATATTTCAAAACTTCCAACAAAACAAAGAAGAAGAATCGTAATCATGCCCCAAGCTTGGTAATTCCTCGTTCAGGGCGTATTTTTAATTAAAACAATCGACGAACCAAAAAACACGTCTTCAAATATTTGAACACGACAATCATCATCGTCATGACGATAAACCAGAAATCTAAAAATAGAAAAACATACCACATGCTACCGCGATATTTGAGCGTATAGGGTCCACTGTCCGGAGTCCTCCCGAAGTGGGTGTGCACCTTGTGCCTCTCCTTGCCGCTCTGGTCGAAGAGCGTCAATTCGAAGAGCGCCCTGACGTCGGTCCCTTCGCTGGCCAGCGCGATGAAGAGCGATACGTAGGCGGCATTGTCCTCAACGCTCTTCCCATCGGGGTAGAAGTAGATCGCCCACGAGTAGCCGCCGACGACGAAGGTATCGGAGGCCATATACTTCCCGATCCCCATCCCCTTGGAGAGCGAGTACCCCGAGATCTTGAACTGGTGAGAGCCGTTCACGGTCTCGGTGATGGACGTCGATGTCGTCGTGGAAGGCGAAGGAGAAGAAGAGGAAGAAGAATAAGAAAAAGATGGCCTCGAATTGGGGCTTTCTCTAAGAACCTTTCCCATCCCCAAGTCACGAGAAATAGATCCAAAAAATAAAACGAGTATCAAAAGCTGAAGAAATACAGAGGGAAGGGATGTATCTAGGGGCCGGCGGAGGAAATTGCGGGGGGATGAATTAGACTTTAGCTTAGACTCGATAGAGCTGGAAAATTTTCTCGGGAAAGCGAATGTTTGGTAAGAAAATCTCGGGTAATTTTCTCGAATCTGAGAATTTTGGGGTATTTAAAAGCAAAACTCTTTTCTGACAATGGGAATTATTGCTGAAAAAAAAAAAAAAAAAACTTTTTGGGCCACGTGCAGTACTACAGCAGTATTGTCTTTCAGACAAGGGTGTTTCAGTAACTCCGAGGCAATGTAACGTTAGGCATCCACTGCTCTATCTTTTTCTTTGTTTCTTTTGTCTTCTTATGGAAATCCAAAAGTGTATCACTCTTCTCCGTCTTCTTTTTTGAAAATATTATTCTCACGGCTTCATACTGCTGTAATTTTTAATTTTTTTATTTAATGATTAAAAACATATTTTTGAATAATATTATAATTTTATTTTAAATATTAAAAAATGTTAAAAAATACATATATAAAAAAAAATCTTATAACTAACGGGAGCTGGGAGCAATCTCAAACATGAACTTTAGAGTTCATTTGTGTTTTCAAGCCATAATAATATTTGAAGGTATCCTTATTTTACATGAACTCCATAGTTGTCTCAATGGATAATTAGCATTGTTATCATATTACAAAGTATTATGATATTAACATTTTTTACATAATTATTAAGTTTTTAATAATATAATCTTATAATTGAATGAGAATATCATCCATTCAAATTCTGGAATTACCAAAAATTACTCTAGATAGAGAATATAAAAATATTTTTCATGTTGTAATTTTTATTCCAAAATATTGGCTATTAAAATAATAACGTGTGTTTTATGATCAAGATCTTTTTAGATTTTTACTCGAGACTAAGGATTTCAAATGAAAAGGAGATAAACCTTATATTACTGAATATTTAACATTGCTTGAAAAATCCAAATTACAAATAGTAATAAATTTTGTAAGGTTTATCTTAAGATAATGTTTTTCCTTATATCTTTTCTTTTTTTAATCTCTTTGTTATGATTTTTTGTAAGGTTATCCTCTTAATATGCAATTATTTGAAGGGATCGAAATGCTACTACTATAAAAATATTTCATAAAGATAAACTCACAAATTGATCTAATTTCATGTGATACGTTAGAACCACTTTATAATCTGATTGCCATATTAAGCCACGTCAGTTTGTGAGTTTACTTTTATAAAATCTTTTTGTGACTAAAATATTTTCTTTATTTTATTTAAATATTGATCCAAGCGTATGTAATTATTTTATTTAAATCTTTTTAGGCAAAATTCCTTATAAAAAGCCAATTGATAGAGTGTGAAATCTTAAAACTTACTCAATGAGATTAATTTTATATGGTCATGACTACTAGCCACGAGTGACACAAATCCACTACTTATAATAGTAACGAAACCATTCTTAGTGCGTGGGTGCAAATTTCAAAATTGCCTGGTTATATATATATATATATATATGATATTTTATATATTTTATATTTTTATTCTTATCTTTACTTTTTTTTTTGTTTTTCTTCTTCTTTTATTGTCACCATATGTGACATTTTGTCGCATATTTTCAATACAGATATAATAATAATTATAATGATCTCCATAGTACCTAGCTTTATCACTTAGGTTTTATTTGGATTGAGAAATAATTTTATCTCATTATTACAATTTTATTAAATTTTCACACAAAATATAATAAATAATTCAACTTTTTCAAATATAAAAATAATAATAATATTAAAAAATAATATTATAATAATATTTTATTCAACTTTTATCTAAAATCATTTTATTTTATCTCATTATTCAAACGAGGTCTTAATCTATTGGATCTTATGGAGCCTAGTCATGCACAACATAATCAAGAATAATCATAGAAATTAAAATTCTCTTTCAAGTGGAGTGGCATAAAAGTGTAACAAAACCTATAATTACACCGACTAAAAAAAATGTACAAATTCATTTAGAAACCCTTTTAAAGATTTTAATCATTAAAATATCATGTCAATAAATAAAAGTAGAAATTTAGTTTTAAATATGTCAACAAAAAATTATTGCAACTGTCAAAATGTCAACCGATTCGCCTCTAAAACTTAATTAATTTCAAATTAAATTATAGTGGCCCCTTCCATAAAATGCGATGTTCCCTTCTCCCATAACTCGTCATGATCAATTCATTAAAGAAAGAAAAAATACAAGAGAAATGTTATCTGATCAAACGTATAATCAAGAGAGATTTTTTTAATTTTGTAAAGAACCCCCCCCCCCTCTCTCTCTCTCTATATATAATTATTATGTTTTTACTTATTTATTTTAACTAAGTACTACATCATCGGTCAAGATGCTAATCTTAGAATAAGATTTTTTACTCATGTTTAAGAATTTGATAAAATTATAATAATTATATAAAATAAAATAAGATAAATTAAGATAAACTCTGAATCCAAATACATACTATCTAATAGGCAACGTCTGTTGTAGTTTTTTTTTTACAACCTCTATTTAGTTGGTTGATATATATACGATAAATGATAGTTGAAATTATAAGTTTGCAAGCGTCGTATAATTATTTTAAAAATTATAAATATATACAGATTTATATAAAAAAAATATTAATTTTTTTTATAATAAATCTTAATCTTTTTTAAAGCAACTTGATCATACTTGAATATTCTACCATGTATCATTGTTATATATATATATATATATGTTTACTTTGCTATCTTTTTCTTTATTTAGGAAAAGGAAAATAATAAAGCAAAGTTGGTGTCAGTTCTAAAACAGAGAACGGATGGGTCCAGTCCCAGAGATCGAGGGAATGCAGAGGCTTGCGTGCTAGGGTAGCCTTAAGTACTACGTACGTACAGAAAGCCTGAGGCTGGCAGGAAGAAGAAGAAAAGAAATAGTAATTTGGTTAATTATATGCATGGGAAGGGACCACGTACGTACATACGGCATCTGAACGGTCGATGTGATGTTAGTACCATTAATTAATATTTATTTAAACAAAACAATGTAATTTTGGACTACCTTCTTGCTTACAATATCGCTCTCTTTCCTACCACATTATTGTTTCTGTAATCTTCTTATGCCCATGCATATGTTTTACACACTGCTTTTTTCTTTTTTGTGTAAGGTTTTCCTATCCTCTATGCTTGCTTTTTGGCCTTTTTAACACGTTCTTTGTCTGTCAAACGAAAAAGGTAAATATATGGTGTCTTTTATTTACCCCACAAAACATAAAATTAAGATTTAGAGAAATGTTTTAATTGAAAAGAAATTTCACAAAGATAAATTTATAAATTATTATAATTTGATATGGTACGTTAGATAATAAAATTACTTTTGTCGTAAAATAGATCTAATATGTCATATGAAATCATGTCAGTTTATAGGTTGATTTTTAGGAAATTTCTTTTTAGTTATAGCACTTACAGTTTATTGAAATGTTTTACCCTATATTTACATGCAGACATAAATTTGATCTAACCACATGCAGTGACGGAACTACATTAAGGGTAGGGGCCGTGGCACTCCCAAATTTTTTTGAGAATTTAAAATATTCCTTAAATTTTATTCATAATTACATGTATATAGAAAATGCCCCCTAAAGAATTTGTACCCCACCAAAATTAAATTAAAATTAAATTATTAATATGCATGATCCTAGAGTATTTTATTATACAATTCTAGGCATTTTAATATGGAACTCAAAGTAAAAATATAAAAAAAATCATTTAAAATTGATTATCTATATAAAAAATAATTGAGAGGTTTTATCCTCTATACTTTATTGAGAATATTTTTTTTAAAGCCTCAATTGTAACGTTATATGCTAATTAATGTGGCACGATAAATTTTATAAGAAATTTGATAAATTATCTTACATATTACAATGAAAGATGACATTTTAAAATATCACTTGATAATTTCTACGAAGAATGTCATGTTAAGTTCTTTTAAATATTTTTTAAAAGAAATTTATAAATTTATTAAAAATATTTTTTTAATCATTAAATAATAAAAAAATATATATAATTCGGTAGAAATTGTCGGTACTTGGTAGATATGTTCGATGGCTTTATGATTTTCCTACTTTTAACTTAAACTTAACAGTAGCAATTAATTCCCTCCTTCCCTCCCTAGAGTTCTACAAGAAAAATTAATGTAAACCAAAAAGACAGGTAAAGTCAAATATGCTGTGGAGAATGAACAAGGCTATTAAAGTACTGTAAAATAATGTAGTCATAATAAACCTGGCTGACAGAGGTTGTTGAAATGCCATTGATCTCCTGCATGTCGTTGAAGTTTCTGATCAGGCTTATCTCTGACCTTGATCAAAACGCACGTACGGCAGGGGCTGGTGCGTCCAGATTTGATTGGCACGTCAGGAGGGATCGAGTGGGAACAACGAGGTTTCAGCGCTGTCTTCGTTGGGTAGCTATCATTTCCTCCATTATTACGAGGGAAATTATCTGATCTCATGCATGCATACATCATGTTTTTACCTTTAGTCGTATTTTAATTATGAAAAATTATTCTCATTAATTATTATTTATTATTTTATATTTTATAAAAAATATTTATATACTTTATAAAAAAATTTTACACTATAAAAAAATTATAAATATGAAATATAAGAATGAATAACAATTAATACATAACATTCTTTTTTAATTAATTCTAGATCAGACAAACTTGATCCATTTCGATTAAACTTAACCCTTCATTCTTGGCCGATAGATTGATTTATAGCACTAATATCTTAATTAAGAAAAGTTATTTTCATCAATTATTATTTACCACTTTATACCCCACATTCTATAAAAATACACTCTCACACTCTATGAAAAAAACTTCATATTTTCTGAAAAAATTTTAAATGTGGAGTGTAGAAATAAATAGTGACTGATACATAACATTCATCGTTAATTAATTCTAGATCAGACAGATCGACTTGCATCTATTTCGATTAATCTTGACCCTTCATTCTTAGCCAATGGATTGATTTATAGCACTAATCTCCCATTTCATCACATATTATCTCCGTATCATAAATATAAATATTTTTAAATTTTAAATTTTTTAAATTTTAATTTAATTATTATCTAATTATTATATTTTTCTAAACTTCTAAATAAAATATAAAAAATAACTCATTTTTTTAATATTAAAATAAAAATTATATTCTAACAATATTTAATTTTATAATATTTTTATTTAAATTTATTTTTCTCATTTTTTAAACTCTATAAAATATCTTAAATTAAATTATTTTATTACTATTTATCCATCATCTTTCACAAGCTCTTGGATCCATCCTCATTTTACGTGCATTCATGCATCTTTAGATTTCTTACGACATTCTTACGTAAAGCTTATGTCATGTGATTATGGCGGTCAAACTTGGTCTCATATGGCCTACCTACATTAGTCCACTGTTCCTGTTTAGTTCTTTAATGGTAGACCTGTATTATAGATATTATGATAAAATAGAAACACTAGTACTAATTATCAATATTGCTTCAAAAATATTTAATAATTATTGATGAAATAAATTTGAGTTGAATTGCTTATTAATTCCAAATATTAGAAACTAGTACATGCTGGAGACTTTGGTACTTTTATGCATGCCAGGGTTGGTGAAATGACATCAATTTACAAAGACTGGGAGGATGGGTAAACCTGGCGGTCGGCAGTGCAGATCATGGTGGTGGTTGGGTTCTTAAAAGGGTCAAGTAAAGGAACTGATTGGGAAAGAACAAGGGACATAACTCCCATGACCTTATGCTAGCTAAGCTGCATCAATGTCTCTGCCCTCGACATATTCAGATAGATGCATGCATGCATGCTATTAATAATTGAGACTTGGAATTTTTTTTTTCCAATAGTTAGGTGAAGTTATGATTGCATCTTTAATTTCCGAATTCTAAGCTCTTTTCCAGGACGAATTATTGGAACAAAAATGGAACATGGACATCAAAAGGCAATTTTTTATTTATTGTTATTGGTAAAAGACTTGGGTCGATCGACGAATCAACATATAAATCTAATAAGGTAATATTCCTATTCATCCTTTCAAAATATGTTGTTTTATTAAAAGTTAATACTTTATAAATTATTTTAATAATATAATATATTAAGATAGGAAGAGAATAACAACCGTTTATATTTTTAAAATCATTAATAATTTATTGTTACACATTGGCATATAAATAAATAAAAAGCTCAAATAATTGTTGTAAATGCATACATGAATTTGGTTGATGACCATGTAGATTCCAGCTCTTAGGATTCTAACTCATTCATGTATCAATTTTTAAAAATTTTAAATTCAAGGATGTATCTTATTAATTCATATATTACTCTTTCATATTCCTCATCTAAGCTGCTATTATGTTCTCGAGCCATCCACATCACTTAAATAGTAAAATTTAATTTGTAAGATTCAAATTTTAAAATTTATCTTTTAAATCAAATTATATCATGTAAGCAGTGTGCAGTTTAGAAACCCTAGTGCTAACGTCTTGTTTCGTACGCCTTTGGGCTGGGTTCCAGCAACTCGGGTCTTGGGTCTTTCATCTGCAGACTTAAGAAAACATAGAGAGTGGAGGGCCTTGGTGGAGGTCAAGGAGTCTCT
>QEOT01123390.1:0-56591 GCA_003123785.1 Pterocarya stenoptera | reverse complement strand
AAATCCTTAAATTGCTGCTATTGAAAGGGTATCAGATGAAAAAGTAAAAAAACTATAAGCATCCAACCACCGAAGATAAAAGTATGGCTTCATAATAGCAGCAAGGAGCCAATGACCAAAAGGTAGCTATTTAATTACCACTCAACGGTAAGAGGAAAAATCTTAATTAGCAATGTTTTGCAAATAAAGTTTCACCTGCAAATAAAAGAACTCATCAAATATAAGCCTTTGGCGCGCCAAATCAGCTTCATTTATATTCTTTGGCTTGTGAATCCCAATGTATGCCTACATCATTTAAAAACAATATTATTTGGCTCTCCGCTGAAAATCTGCACACTAAGAACAAAGTGAACACTAACACAGCATGTACATCCATATTTCATTGTTTAATTAAAACTGATAAAGTATGAACAATCAAAGAATGATTCAAAAATAAGCAACTAGGTCAGCACTTGAATAGCTGAATGAAGCACAATGTATAAAAGAAAGTTACCAACGAGAGCATTTAATGGAATTTGGGAGGAACTGGTAGATTAGTTAGTGGTAGAGCAACCCTCTCATGCGTTATGCCGTGCATTTGGTAGGAGAACAGTAGGGAGAACAGTCTAGGGCGTGGAGAAACAATGAAAGTGGAATTTTCTTACAGTTCCGTTTTGAGGTCGATTTTTCTTTTGGAACCTCCACATCTTTTCTCATTTATTAGATTCTCTCAATTAGATCTTGATTATTAATTTCCCAATTATCCAGAGGTTTTATGCCTTTTATATCCTTCTTGTGTACTTGGGTTATGCACCTCTTGCAATTTTTAAAGATAAATTATTGTTTCTCCAAATGGAAAATAAAAAATCTTCCTTAGATAAAAGAAGATAAGTGGCTGGTTTATGATAATACTAGGTAGCATAGATATCTGACAGACTCCAATAGGCTGTGCATTTCTACATTAATATCGCTACAGGATAGGAGCAGGGTTCCAGGTTCCCATATGAAACCCGCATACCTCAATAATGCCTTTTACAATACTAGTGAATGATGACTATGCCACTTGTGAATAACCAAGTATGCATCAGAAAAACAATCAGAATTAAAGCTACTTACATCGTGAAGGCTTAACAGTCCAAAGTCTTGAGTTATATCTTCAGGAATAGGGTCGACATTAATAGGCAAAGCTTGTAAGGTTCTGGGAAAAATTGAAATAATAATTTTGCTATCAGTAGAAAGGCATGCTTACAGACAAAAAACCAACCAATTCTTTACTTTAAGGAAATAATAAAAAAACAATATGAAAAAATTTATAGTGAACAAACAAGGAACATCATTACAGTTAAATAACTTTTTTGATGTCATGACAGACAAATAACCAAAGTGGGGTCAAGCATCCAATTGAACCTACTCAGCTTTTTCACTAGAATAAATAGATTGCATCCAAAATTGTGATGTAAACAATGGAATAAAAACCCCTACGGGTTGGCTCAAGTGGTAAAGGCCTTGGGCTTGGGGTATGCTCCCCCTAGGTCTAAGGTTCAAATCCCCTTGGGTGCACAATCTCTAGGGGACACCGGACTGGGGGATTTTTCCCTTGAATTACCCAAGGTGCACTTGCGGGAAACTCCTTGCCAAGGACTTATGCACCCCCAGGTCCCAGGATTAGCCAGGACGCTGTTCCTGGACACCCGATGCCAAGCAAAAAAAAAAAGAAACAATGGAATAAAAAGAGGGTAAGCTAATTAATAAGAATGCATTTCACACCCTGGAAAACAATTTCATACACACACATATATAGAAAGTTGGTAACAGAAAAGGATTTGGGACATTTATCCAGTTACTGGAGTCTCTTTGAACTGTGCATATCCTCTGTTCAAACTCAGTTAGATTACACCTCAATGGAGGCTACTGCCTCTACAAAGGCCTGGAGGCATTCCTCAATTTACTAAAAATTTCCATTAAAAATGTCTCAAAGAAAGCAAACTCCCTTCAAAGTTCAAACAATTAGATGAAGAGGAATGCCATCACACTAAAAGTTCATATTTCATTACCAAAAACGGCCATTTTTCAATGAAGAAACATGATTCTTCAACTAAGATAGCTTCCCACAAATATTCATAAAAGAATGTACATAACCAAGAAACGAAAAGTTCAAGGGTGTAGTCATGGTAAATAAAACAATGAAAAAGGCAGAAGGCACCAACCTTGCAATAATGTCTCTAAGAAAACTTGGATTTAAGCCCCCTTTAGAAGGGTATATAGGATATGGCCTCCCTTCTGCACAATAAGATGGATCATTTTCATCGTCCAGCACATCGATATGGTAATCTCTCATTTCAAAGTGATCTTTAGTACGCATAGTCCTCACCTATATCAAAAGGGCAATATTTAAGAAAAAGTCCTACAATTTTTTTTTACTGGGATAGATGGGAGGGGGTAAGAACAATTCTGACATTTAGCAAAACAAAGAAGAGATTCATAATATTCGAAATAGCATCCTCGAACAGAAACTACGCAAAAACTGTGCTTAATTTCATCAAGATAAAGTCTGGCCCCTTCAGTTGTCATTGTCCAAGTACACCAACTGAATAACCAATTTATACATATAATAAAAGTTATATCTGAGCTACAATGTAATGTAATTCGCAGGGGAGACTTTAACCAGTTGTATGGATCTTAGAAATATCTTACATTCAAAAGATCATGATGCAATCATGTGCTGGCTGATGCTCTTTTGGCTCTACCAACCACTACAAGAACACATAACAAATTCACAGGTAAAATGTTTAGAGCAGGAGCTAGTGCTATGTTTTAGTTGTCTTGGGCCATAGGATAGGCAGTAAATCTTGGAAAGGGTGCGTGTAAAATGGAAGAGAGTAACTAGTCTCTCCTGCACAAACTTTACTACAATATGCTAGCATAACAAAAGCCCCAGAAGGGAATAATACCAAGTACATTAATAATGAGGAAACATTTATGTTCACATATTGCTAGGAGTATTTTGTCAAACTAAAGTGGCACATCATATGGAGAAACTACAACGGGACTTCTTATGGGGGGAATAGAAAACGAGTTTAAATTCCATTTAGTGGAATGGGCAACGGTATGCACCTTGAGGGACAGGAATGCAATAAATTTTGAAGATCGTGAGCTGTCGATCGATCAGCTTAGAACGTTCTTTTTTAACACTTTATACCATTCGCTGATTGTAATTGATTTTAATGGCTTGAACATTCATGACTTTCTTGTGTCATTAGATAATCATGCATAGCATAGCCTGCATGTCCCATGTACTTAGGCTAAGCCTATTATTATTTTCAATAAAATCTAGTTTGACGATTAAAAGAAATCACTTTCCCATATCTTGGAGATCTGCCTACACCACAACATCATTCCTGGTTTTGTACTTTAAGTTCTTAGCCTTTCTGTTTCAATATCCAAACTAAAAGTGAACATGCATTAATCCCCACTGTAAAAAATCCCCACCAGCACATAAGAATAGAATGTGACTTTTAAAAATCCTATCTATGTAGTTTTTCCAGTCTTGCAGCCAATTCCAAAAAACAAAATGTTACAAAAGAAACCATCTGCAGCAGCATGCCTGTGCATGATACTCACAATCTCTACTATAACATCACCAATGATAGCATTAAGACCATTTTCTTAGAGGTTTAATAAAAGCAATGATGTAAGTATGGAATAAATAGTTTGTAATTCAGCAGGATTATACAAGAATCTCATAGTACAAACGTACACAATGCCCTTTCTATTTAAATATTGGTAAGTTACTGCCAAAAAATTGAGTGAAGAAAAAGGAAAAACCTCATCAAATTGATGAGTAAATAGAATGCTTAAACCCAAAAACATGTTCACTTATATCCAGTTTTAAAATACTGGCAAGAATGTCTCACTCAAAGCATTAAGATCAAATAATGAGGATTTATTAGATTGTTTGTCTTTTCTCAAGGTATGACTCTTGCTATATAACTCCATAAAATGGAATTGACTTCAAGACCCATCAAAGCACATCGAAGAACAAAACAAGTAACTCAATGACAGAGAATCTCCAAGAAACTCACCTTACCACTTACGCAAACAATCTATCCCTCTTTATGCTTTGCTTCAAGACTTTTCAGAAAAGGTTGAAATGTAAAACGAGTACCACGAAAAAACTTCTTCAGATGCAAAAAAAATTGTTTTATTTCCCTTGCTATTAATATCATTGATTGTATCCTCAATATTTGATTGATTTTCTACAATCTCACAGCCCACTACCACCTCAAGAAATGAAAAAGAAGAACTGGCTCTGACTCCCCTGAAAGAAAAACCATAAAAGTTATGTATAAAAAAAGATTCCAGCTCCCTAATGTTCTAAACATCTACTGACTTACACGATTGGAATAGACAAAATCAAATGATCTAAAAAGATACAAAATATTAAATCAAACGTAAATATGTCAGCTGATGTGGTTTTGAAAAGGTTGTTTTACATGGAGAAAAGCACAATTTTATATAATGCAAACCCTTTGCACTGTGAGAAATACGAATGCTTTCGAAATTATCAAAAAAAGGAACCAAAAGTGCTCTTTAGGGATCATAGCTCCCGTTTCCTGACCCTTCAGAATCCCTCTGTTCAACTTGAAGGCTCATTTGTATTTCTTCTCTACTCTTTCTCTATTCGGTCTTAGTGAAAAAGAGTCTATGACGATGGAGTTGGTTTCTATTCAAAATGAACAATTATGACTACAATTGCTGACTCATATTGATGAGGATTAAAAATATTATATCAGAAAAATTGATGAAAATTTATATCATACTACATCATAAGACTAAAAAATACCTCATGATATATTTTACATATTTCCAATTTATTTTATATTGAAAGTGATTTCATAGAATTTTTTGTTATAGCCATAGGCATGACCAATCATATTTGTCAAACGGCAGGCCTGAATCAGCTGTAGACTCAAATCTTGGGTTTGATTTGACACTAGGAGTTTTTCTGGATTACCATTACACTATTATGATGGGCGTAGTAGTTTATTCAGGGTTTACTCCCCAAGGTGAGTCCAAAGAGCCTTGTCTTGGTGAACTTTCACATCATCAAGAAAATAATTAAAATTAAACAAAAGCATGAAAATAATGAATACACGTGCATGGGTTGTATGCTAGTATCTTGCTATTGCTTTGAGTTAGAGTTGACGCAAGCAAATTAATTCAGTTTAGCTCAAGAGGATTAGCTGCAAGCACTCTGTTAACACCTCCCATTGCCAAGTGCCAAGGCAGGCACCCAAAGCTCCATAACAACAGTAATTAAAATATCTTAAAGACCAAGCTGCAAAAGGTCTAATCAGTAGAACATCTTGCAAGAAATACAACTTCTCCAAATAAAATTCAATCCTTTCAGGGGAAAATAGAGGAATACCTGGAAGACAAAATTTTCCCGACAAAAATCAGGTATTGCCCGTCATCAACTGCAGTCTGTGCATTCTGTCATTAGCATAGCTTCGAGGAAAATGACGAAGCAATTGCCGCAACTACATGGGGAAAAAAAGAAAAAGAAAAACATAAACCCATGATTTCTAGTTAAGAATATAAAAACTAAAAGGGCTTCGCTTTATAGATATAGCACCCACCGTGTTGAAACCAGAACTTCCAGCTGACGACAGTGCCTCTTACTTAATCCAGNTGCCGCAACTACATGGGGAAAAAAAGAAAAAGAAAAACATAAACCCATGATTTCTAGTTAAGAATATAAAAACTAAAAGGGCTTCGCTTTATAGATATAGCGCCCACCGTGTTGAAACCAGAACTTTCCAGCTGACGACAGTGCCCCTTACTTAATCCAGGGATGCAATTGATAGATCTGTCAAGAAATAATTGAATGGAGGCAGCATTTAGTGGGGATTCAAACCCCACTTTGACAGAAGATTCCTTCACAGTGACTGAATAATCTGATTTTTCTATGGTTTCTAAAGCCATCAGCTGAGAAGGCTCATAAGATTCTTCTTCTTGAAGTAAGGAAGTCGTTACATTTTGAAGGGTAGGAGACAAAGGCAGCCATTTTTCAGTACAACTCTCTTGAACTAGCTCTGTACCAAATGAACTGGGAAGAATTCCTTCACCATTTTGGGTAGCTAAAAGCTTACTCATTTCAGACCAACATGCAGTCTCATCATACAATTCAACCTGAAGAGAGCTACCTAAAATGATGGATGGAAATTTTTTACATTCCAAGGAGTCATTGAACTCATCCTCTGCACCTTTAAGGTTCATACCAGATTGCTTTTTAGCTCTTCCATTATCAGCGAAAACATGAAGACCATCATAATCCATCATAGCACATACCTACGACAAAACAAGTTGCAGTATATAAATAGTTGACTTGGAAAAAAGCAATTAGAGAATTCTTGAAACTCGTTTTGAACTGCTTCACAAAAGGTATGAAGACGAGCAAGCATATAACTTCTTTCTTTTTGTGTAAATAGGAAAAAAAAATAACAGTATTCATTGTGACTATTTCCCCAATGAGGAAGTATTGAGTTCAATCAATTTTGGATGTGGGAATTCCTTAACAGCCAAACCATGCACAATTACAGTCTTAAGACATGCTCAATAATTTGGATCTCCCTCCCAATAATATAGAGCCAAGGAGTACTAGAAAATCAGGACTTCCCAATGAACAATTTGCTAGATATATTACATAGATTCAAAATGACAGCATTACCAAATAATTCATGCACATGAGCACCAAATGAACGACTGTCAAGTTATGATAGACCAAAATAGACAGCACTCAATGTGAACAAGCAAAGATCTACCTTCTTCAGGATTTTTGATCGATCTTTGATTCTTGC
This sequence comes from Pterocarya stenoptera, assembly GCA_003123785.1. Taxonomy (NCBI): domain Eukaryota; kingdom Viridiplantae; phylum Streptophyta; class Magnoliopsida; order Fagales; family Juglandaceae; genus Pterocarya; species Pterocarya stenoptera. Next base: position 49,752 of record QEOT01123390.1, on the reverse strand, counting down.
CACTTCCTCCAACCATGACAAGTCATGCTTTGGGCANTTCATTGTGACTATTTCCCCAATGAGGAAGTATTGAGTTCAATCAATTTTGGATGTGGGAATTCCTTAACAGCCAAACCATGCACAATTACAGTCTTAAGACATGCTCAATAATTTGGATCTCCCTCCCAATAATATAGAGCCACGGAGTACCAGAAAATCAGGACTTCCCAATGAACAATTTGCTAGATATATTACATAGATTCAAAATGACAGGGTTACCAAATAATTCATGCACATGAGCACCAAATGAACCACTGTCCCATTCTTTAAGTTATGATAGACCAAAATAGACAGCACTCAATGTGAACAAGCAAAGATCTACCTTCTTCAGGATTTTTGATCGATCTTTGATTCTTGCCACTTCCTCCAACCATGACAAGTCATGCTTCGGGCGAGAACAAACTTTTGATATTTTTGAAATGAGAGATTTATTGAACCTGCAATAAGATGATGCTGTTGAAAGTAATGCCTACAATCGTCCCATGCTCAGTAATAATGAAGTGCATTACCTCATTTTTCTACCCAAAGCATTCCGGTATCCTCACTCAGCTTCAAAAACAATAGCAGCTCTCAATCGTTTCCCACAGAAGCACTAGCAAACAAAACTTATACACGTTTAAATATGTCAAATTTACAAGAAACATTCGTATGGCAATTAAGTTCACCGAAATCAAGTTTATTTTTAACCCCTACTCTTTCTTCAAGACTCAGTAATCAAGCTTTCTGGAAGAGATGGAGGGGAGAGAGGGAACAAAAATACATAAATAAATCCAGCTAAATTAAGCTGAAAAAAAGGGTTGAAGAGTTTGATATAAGTTGATACCAAGCCACATGATTGCACAATTGGGATTGTCAGTGCCATATGCCACAAAGCTTACTGCATGAACAGGACATGCCTGAATAACATCAACGCCAAGCCTGAAAACCACATTTCCTTCCAATTAATCGACCAAGGCGAGAAACCAAACGATTAGAACTATCGAAAAAAATGAAATCCTGATGTTTTATTGAAATCTGGGGGCCATTTTGTTCTCTTTTTTCCTAACGCAAAAGCTTAAAAAGACAAATGAAAGCTCGAGTAATTGTAAGCGGACCTGAGACGCAGTGATTTAATAAAAATAAAATAAAAAATATAATATGTGATAATGATGAACTTCAATTTCAATTTTTATAAATTATTTACATAAACCAATATATGAAGGAAAAAGAAAGAAGAGGGAAGAAAGAATCTAATTGTTTACGATGACATATTGAGAACGGCTCGAAGTCGCCACTATAAAAACGATTCGTAGATTTATTGAGACGAGCTTTGTCGCCTTTAAAATACTAGAAGAGACCTAAACACCAGCTAAAAGCCTGCCTGACCTTCATACGGCTGCTCTATAAATAGTCCGCATTTAGGTTTCACAAAGCGCCGTTCCATCCTACGTTCAGCTTCCTCTTGTCATCGCAGTTGCAGTTTTTCCTAGGCTTAGGTTGTGTTCAATCAGCTCGTTCTTTCTACTTTCCAGAGCAGACAAGGTTGGTTATATAGAAGAAGTAAGCAGAAAGGGCCAAGGCAAATAGGGGAGAGCAACACAAAGATGATATGGCTCTGAAAAACCTGTAGGTTTTCTACAGGATGCCCTGCCGTTCTGGCCCTGTACATCAAATAAAAAATGGCATCATAGTACGGGTTTTGTGCCTTGGTGGGGTGGCTATGGGATTGAATCTTCGGTGTTCAGATAACTTTCCCAAGTTTACCTGGCCTGAGCTTCTTTCCCCATTCCCATCTTCCCCTCTACATCACAAATCCGCCTCCAAATGCCATTACATTAACACCCCCTATCCAGATCTTTGTTTTCCTTCTGAAAAATTTTTGTGGGTTTTCTTTTTCTAATGGAAAATATGATCTTTTTATATCTGTCCAGGATCAGTGTTTTGTAACGGCAGTTAAATTTCCTTGCGAACTTTGAAGTTTAAGCTAGCAAAGCAGCTATAACTCCTTAGAAAAGGTAGACTTAACTCACTTATCAAATAAAAACGAAGAATAGATCGCATACTCTGACTAACCTGAGAAGTACAGGCTATTGACTTAAAGAAGAATAATTTCTTACTCGTTTATATCCAACGAGTTATGTTGGATTGTTTAGAACTTAGGTCTAGATTTCAAAAAAATAAAATAAAGAACTTAGGTCTATAATGTCTTTGCCTATGATGGATGGCCCGATGGGTTGAGGATTTCTTTTCTTCTCATCTTCTGATTGAAATGGACAGCAAGAAATGGGTTAGGACGACAAATCCAATCCTGAGAGCATGAATTTGTGAAACCAATTTATATAAAGCATGATGTTAGTATCTAAACTTCAATTCCAAGCAAGTACAACAGGATTCGGAAAGACATAAGCTACAATACTACCTTGCCCTTCTTCACCAGCAATTCCACCATGTACCTCACACTCTTCATGAAATCATCATGCAATGCAGCCGCCACAACATCACTGCAGATCTCATCCATCGACTACTTCACCCCCAAAGCCTTCTTCACCTCCTCTATCTGCAAAAATTCTGATTTGTAAGGAACTTTCTTAGTAACATCATTCAAAGTGACCAAACCTGTCATGCTTTGCAACATATCCAAGACCTTAACTCTAGCATTTGTTGACGCTCTCCAGTTCTCCATTTTGGTCAGGTTAATTGCCTCCCATTGCACCTTCTCCAATTCATTTTTCTGCCTCTCATTTATCAAACCAGAATAGTAAGCATGAACAGCATGAGTAGCAACCTGAGTCACCGGGTCTGTGAGCCTGTTTCCTATTGCACAGTCGATAAGTTCAAGCGCCGTGGCACTAGCAAGCGGGGATTGTTCTTCAGAATATAGTAACCAATTGAGAGAACATACTTCCCAGCATAGCTCTCACCTGCAAAATATATTGGACGAAACTTAAACAATGGATCCGATGCAATGAAACGACTGATCGCAGCAAAAAGATGTTTGGCAACAGAATGTTGGCCTTTGGGATTTCTTCGGTCTTGGATGCAATGCTAAACCCGGCTCCAATTCGATTATCGAGCAAAAGAAGACTGAATATGCGATTCCAAGAACCTGGATTCCATTCAAGCGCAAGGTGTAAGTCGGAGCTAGCATTGTGTTCTTTCACACACGAGGGACCAAGCTCAAAGAAGTTGCCAACCATGGAGGTGCAACTAGGGCTACCCTGGAGCCATATGATAAGCAGAGTCTCCAAGAGTGGCGAGATGGGCTTCTGAGCTTCATAGAAGACGTAGAACATTGCAGAACTGGTGGTTGTATTGATCGAGAGGTAGCCAGTTTTTGTGGGGAGTGCTTTACTGGGAAAGAAAGAGAAGGAGCTTAGGGAAGTGGATGGTGATAATGCTCTGATGTGGTGGAGGAAGAAGATGAGTAAGATGGCCAAGAGGGGGCTTGATGAGGAAGTTGGGACTTGCCAACTCCATCACTAACCTCAGGTATTGACATTGACTTTTTGGAGTTCCATTAGTACAGCTAGATAACATGCATTCCTGCTATGAAAATTACATTAAAAAATTTCAAAATTTTTAGTTTTTGATGAAAAATTAAACCCACGAGACAGTCTTTTATTTTAATCGATAGCAATTGATGATTAAGATTGTGCTAGCTAGTCACAGTTTTTTTTTTAATGCATTTGTCAGTCTCTATATATTATCAACATCTATTAGTACTGTTCATAGTTTAGATGGACTGAAATATAGTCGATTGTGAAAAAAATAACTAAAATAGTCGTGCTATTAATCTTTTCAGAAATTTCGTGAAAGCGAGCTTAATTTCTAGACAAAATAATTTGAAAATTGAAAAACAAGTAAATATGTGCAAAACTATATGTATGCATTGTTTTGTAAAGAACGATTTCCTCTCCGATTCTTAGAGGGAGTCCGCATTTATTTATAAATGATCAAACACTAGTATTTGATTCCATCTCTATCTCTACATGTTTATCAAGATTATATAGGGTTAGTTCGAAGGCTTATCACCTACAGATTGAGTTGTGAGTTATTTTCATCATGATCTAATCTATCAAGGAGAGAAAAAAAGTCAGATAATAAAGGTCCTCTCATAAAGCACAAATCAATCTAGAATCCCAAGTTGAGTGAAAGTTGCATTGTATATGTAGGTGTTTCCTCCTTCAAATTATTATTCTTTGCTCAATGTGATATACATATACGAATTTATTTAAAAATTAAGCTTGGCATCTATCAAATTTAGGTTTAAATTAATCAAGTCAATTTAAATAATTGAGAGAGATAACAAGTACTAATGTGTCTCCGTCCGAATAACTTTAATAATCTTGTAAGGGAAGTGTTAAGTGACTAAGCCCATCAATTTTCTTCAATAAAGAGTAGTGAAACCCATGTTTTGGGGGTGGGCTTTGAGAGAGATAGAGAGACAGAGAGGCATCAGGCTTTGAGATTTTTCCACTCTTTTGGGGATGGGCTTACTTTCTGTCTATGAGACATACTGACATGGGTCTAGGCTAGTGATGAGCCATCATCAATTACTAGGTACGGCCATGATAACTCATCTCTCCAACTTGCTCAAAATAAAATCTCAAAAGAAATGTTTGCATATAAATATTTTGGAAAAGAAAATGACAAGATTTTAGTTTATTCAACTTTTACAGGATGCAGTGTGGAAAGAGCTCTCTAATCTTGTAGAAATTGATAATTATAAAAATGACTTTTTTGCAACAAGGATGTATATATGTTTATAGGTAATAATGTTGTTGTGTATGGTACAAAATTCGAACACAAAATATAATTAGCATGATCGAAAAGAATGAAATTATATGCGCATCATGAAACTTTCATCAGCCGTAGTGATTGAGGATGATTTCGAGAATTAATCAGGCGTGCAGCCTTAACAAAAATGGCTTATTCTTTTTTCTTTTCAAGAATTATGCAAATGAGATTGTATAAAATAAAACTCTACTTTTTCACTGCTTTTTCATTTCTTTTTTGCTTTTTTGGTAGTTTCAAACTCTTGGTTGTTGTTTTTATATGGTTATGGAGAGCTCTAGAGTGTTATCCCCACGGTTTTCTTTTAGGGACTCCAAACAACACAAGGCCTTGCTACAAATGCAACGACCTCGTGACCTTTCAGGAGCTGTTTACAATGAGTTTTATATGTGAAATTCAAGAAGCAAGTGGAGATCATGATTACATTAAAATTGAATAATCACATTGCACCTTGCCAAACTGAAACCAAATTCCTCACTGAAGTATGAGCAAATAAAATTTCTAGGTAAAAGATAATGGGAATAAGGAAAGATATCATATGTAGCATGTCAAATAGTACAAGATTTTCTTCTTAGTTAGGGCTAATAGGTTCCCCATGTAAAACCAACAATCAATATATCAATTACTTTGGATCAATGATTGAGTATATTCACTTGACAGGAAAGTTTGATTTGAATTGTCTTCAATATCCTCTGGTTGTCTCTCCAGTGATGATAGAAAAGGCTTGGGTGGTATTTGTAAACTTTCAATACCTCCTTCAAGCATTTCTACAACTTTATTCATTGAAGGACGGTCGTTTGGTTTCATCTGTATACACCATAACGCAACTATAATCATCTCCTTGGCTATTTTCTTTTCATCTTCAGTGGCATTTTCTATTTTTATGCCATTTTCATCTTGCACTTCCTCATAGACACAAGTGGGAAAGTATTCACTTGATTGGTTTGCAATTGCATTCATGTTCTTTCGCCTACCCATCATGTCCATCAATAACATTCCAAAACTATAAACATCAGCTTTGTATGAAATGCTTCCAATATTCTTGTAACACAACTCAGGGGCCATGTATCCTATCGTTCCCCTTACAGCAGTTAAAGAAATAGTATTGTCATCCATATGATACAATTTTGCTAGACCAAAGTCAGAAACCTTTGGAGTAAAGTCTTTATCGAGTAGAATATTGTGAAGCTTGATATCAAAATGCAAAATCTGCATTTGACATCCCCGATGCAAATACTCAATACCATGAGCTACTCCCAAAGCAATATCATGCATTTTCTCATAGCTTAGAAGAATACTTCCTTCTTGTGAAAAAATGTACTTATTGAGAGATCCATTGGGCATGAACTCATATATAAGAGCACGTTCTGATCCCTCAACACAAAAGCCAATTAGTTGCACTACATTTATGTGATGAATCCTTCCAATTGTAGCAACTTCACTGATAAACTCTTGCCCGTTAGCTTTGGACTTACCTAACATCTTTATAGCTACAAGTCGGCCACTTCGAAGTGTTCCCTTAAAGACAGTGCCATAGCCACCTTCACCTATTTTATCCTTAAACGTTTTGGTCATTTTCCTAACTTCTGAGTAGGAATACCTTATTGGCATGAGATTGTTGTTATTTTGTAAAAATTCTTCAATGATGTCAAACGCTGATAAATGTCTTCTGCGCCATTTATATATCAAGAATGCAAGCACAAATGGGGTTCCCATTATAATTTTCACTCCATGGCATGCTCCTATGAAAAAGCATCACCGAATGAAAGAGATTGTAAGAAAACATATCTATTAATAGTTAAAAGTTCTAGTACTTAAGCAAAGTAGTTTTTATTTTTCCTGTGTAAATCTCATCAAAATGAAGGGTACATATATATCATGAATTTCACGTACAGTCTCCTTCGTGTGAATAAAAATGTATTTATTGAGAAGTTCTTCATATATAAGAGTATTGTTTGATGCTTAAATACAACAATCAATAATATGCATCACATTAACATGTACATCACTACAAGAAAATTATTTATTTATTGTTAACTATTTCCTACGAAAATGACTGTTTTCTGCTAAAATGAATCTGTTTTCATCATAAATAGTCATTCTCGTCGTAAATAATCCATCACAAATACTCGTTTTTCTTGTAGTTGAACAAAATATGTTGTTGCACTACTTTCAAAATTCTACTAATTAAGCAAGCTAGGTAATTACTATTCTTTTGTAAATTTCATTAATATTATCCATCTTCTTCTTGTTTGTATATCTTCTAAAAGGGGAAATAGAAAACAAAGAAGATGAAAGGCAGAGATATATAGCTTCTTACCGAGGTCGATAATAATGATCATTAGTGCTTCTTGTATTAGGGATCCTACAAGAAAGAATACATATTAATTAATTAATTAATTAATTAACCAAGAAAGTGGTTTGAATGAATTAACAAAGAAAAAAAAAATGTTTCCAACCATATAAACAAGTTATATACCATGCTATGTAAAATAAAATGGTTGAAATATCGAGTTTGCGTTCGAAGTCTACTAAGTTACCATGTCAAAAAACTTAAAACGATTAAGAGGTGTGAATTTGATCATATAATTTATATAATTCTAACATTTATATCATAGAAACCTCACCTTTATTATATCCTTCTAAATAATCTGTGATACAAGAATCAACCCGACGTCCTGCTTTGCAGAAGAAAAGAGTAATATCATCATCAACATTTGAAAATTCACAATTAAGTAATGCTAGATATAATTTTAAAGTGTGCAAGTCTTACACATTCTTTTTGAAAAAATATGGATTCGGCCATTAAAAAAATAATGTTTTTTTTTTATTTTATATAGGTCTTAGATTTATCCAATTTCTTCAAAAGAGTGTGAGAAACTTACACATTTTATAACTACAAATATCATTTATCTTAATTAAAAATCAGAATTTTATCAGAACGAAAATATTATAGTTAATGCTTAGAGCAAATTGCCATCCTACCGCCAGTAACAGTACTATTTGTTATATGGATCGTTCAAGTAACTCATGTCCTTAAAGTTTCATATTGTCCAAGTGCTGAAACTAGTAATTAATAATTTGATGCAATATCGATCAGGTAAAGTTGATTTTTGTGTGTCACTGTATGCCGTATGATTCTCTCTCTAAAAGTGCAGTCTAACAATTAAGCATGGAAATACTGTTTCTAGCAGTAACTAACTCATGCTTAATTTGAACTATTAACAGAGAAAATAAAAACAGAGTTAGATGATCTTACCGCGGGCTGTCTGCTTTACTTTATCCCTAATAGGGCCTACAATAGTAAAAAAAGTATATACATAACTTAACATCGATCCATGAAAAATAAACGAAATGGTGATTTTAAATAATTTCAAAATATGACCCAATAATTTGCATAACAATCTAATTTCTTTAGACCTATAATAATAAATAATTCTTGAGATTCACATTTGTGTCCAAAAATAAATAATTAAATATAACTCTTACTGTCATAATTCACATTTTATTAAATATTGACCTAATACATGAACTCACTCCAGCAACTTTAATTTCGAGAAAGAAATTAACCTTACCGTGATACAAAGCTTGTACTATGCCACGTAAAGCTGGTTCGCCAAAGAAAAGAATAAAAGTTAGCGGTTGGAATTATCGACACGTTACTAAAATCAATTCATCATCATCATATATCATCACAATATTCTTGATCAATTTTGAGTTAAAAATTAACCTCACCTTTGTAAACCCGATATGGCATTCCAATGATTCCTGGTTTGACAAACAAAAGACAAATAATGTTAGCAGTTGCAAACATTTCCTATATATTACTTGATGAGAAATCGGATCCCGCAGTGTTTACTCACCCGTATGTCTTTTACAGCAATAACGATATTCGCTAAACTCGAAGATGCCGCAGTTTCCACAATCGGTCCACCAACCAAGCTCAAAACCGTATAGCAATAGGTTGTGTAAGTCTGTGCAGGAAATATTACTTGGGTCTTCTGGTAGCAGATTGCGGACTGACCACCTCGATGTCCAGAATATTTGCTCTACTTGGCACAAGTCCTTCACATCCCCTGCGTTCCTCAGGTTATATATCACATATCTAAACCCGGCCTCAGGCTGGGATGAAGATGAGTTGGAAGCATACGCTCTATTGCCAAAGCAAGTAGATTTGTTCAGATACCCTGGGGAATTCACTCGCTTTTCACAGTTCAACAAAACCATGGTTTCTCTGGATCCATACTGCGGATCATATTATGGAGTATTGGCCAAAAAATCGAAATGACGAGGGATGTTGGAGTAATTATCCTTCTGAATACCTGAGTCTACAACTCGGATTGTTTGGGAAATGTAATCGATTTCCTGGACGTAGTGTTTTACGGACAGCAAGTATAACACAGTATGGTTGTCCTGACATGACAGGGTAAACCCTGACTTGCCGCAGTTTGGAGGATCGTCTTCCAATCGAAATGGAAAGCTTATGTTGGGGATATTACCGCAGGAAGAAGGAACACAGTCCCGATTTGAATCCTTAGCACTGCAAGTTTGATGAAGAATAGAACGATAAGGGCCATGAGTTCTGCAGGAAGGGACAGTACACCTGTCTTCATTCTGGGAGGGAGAGGGAGAGAGAGAGAGAGATGCGTATAGCTTCCACGGCTGTGAACAAACAATCTTATAGAAGTTGTTTGTTTCAGAAATTAGTTTAGCGTAAGCAACTGCGTCACGTATTATTATTATTTTGTGATATCAAAAATATGAATTATTTATTATATTTTATATAAAAATTTTAAAAAATTATAATAATAAAATAAAATAAGACGAGTTATCTTATTTTCATTTGTAGGCCAACTTTTATATTTTGAAATTAGTTGGATAACATTTATTAATATTTTTTCCGATCATTGCGTCAATAAATTTGAGACTCTCCGTGTATCACACCAAGCTATCTTGGTGATTGTTTTCCTTTAAGTCACGAGAGGCTGAGAAAACAGATCAGACAATTAAGTATTTGCTCGATCGTAATAAAGAATGGCAAAGTCATATTTCTTCTTGTTTGTGCTTTTCATCTTACACCCCGTCCGAGGCCAAAATGATGATTGTGCTGATTCATTTCGGTGTGGCCGTCACGGCCCAGCCATCCGATATCCTTTCCGACTCAAAGACCGCCACCCGGACCACTGTGGCTTTCCTGGGTTTAATTTGTCCTGCTCCGATACACACGATACAGTGCTCCAGCTGCCAATTTCAGTCAAGCTTTTTGTCAAAAAGATTGACTACAAATCTCAGGAAATTCATGTATATCATCCTGATCGTTGCTTTCCAAAAGGGATCCGGCGACTCAATTTATCTTCGTCCCCTTTCCAATTCACAGATCCGTACCTTGATGACTTTGCCTTTTTCAGTTGTTCCCATAGTAGTAAAGGAGAAGAACAGAGTGATCGGAGTGCGATTTCTTGTCTTAATGACCCTAGCTATAGCCACCAAGTTTATGCCTTGAGTGCATATGCCGACATCAACGAGTTGCCCACACTACCTTGTCGAAAGATGTATAGTGTTAGATCAATTCCATATCCTATTGTATATAATAGAGATGATATCCTTTATTTGAACTGGTCCAGACCAGCTTGCGGAAAATGCGAACTGAAAGGCATGAATTGTGGATCAATGAATATTAATAGCAGTAGTAGTACCGAGTCAGAAATTCAGTGCTTCCACAAACACAACAAAGGTATCATCTTCTATACAATTACCTACTCTTTACTCAGTTTCTTAACAATTTTGCAGGCTTAGCTTATAATAGATGATCTTCTGATGATTATATTTGTCAAATTAATATTTTACAGGTGCATCAACCAAATTAGTGACCACTGGTAAGTTAGTTATCCCTTGGCTGTTTATATTAGAAAGTTTCAGACGTACGTACTAATTAATCGGGGAAGACGTGAGCTCTTGACTTGGTGAATGTTTGATATATATGCAGGTGCCATTTTAGGTCCAACTCTTTTACTACTGCTGGCCTTCGCATTTTATCGTGTCTATAGCAATGACAAAGCAGAAAAAGAATATCGGAAGAAGATTGAAAATTTCTTGGACGATTACAGAAGCTACAAGCCCACGAGATACTTGTACGCTGATCTTAAAAGGATTACAAATCAGTTTACCGAGAAATTGGGCGAAGGAGCCTACGGAACAGTGTTCAGAGGAAAACTTTCCAATGAAATCCACGTTGCCGTGAAGATCTTGAACAGTTCCAAGGGAAATGGAGAAGAATTCATAAATGAAGTTGGAATAATGGGTAGAATTCATCATGTCAATGTGGTTCGCTTGGTTGGATTTTGTGCTGATGGATTCAGACGGGCACTAGTTTATGAGTTCTTTTCAAATTATTCATTAGAAAAGTTCATATTTTTAGATAATTCTAAGAGCCATTTTCTTGGTTGGGAGAGACTGCATGATATTTCCCTCGGTGTGGCAAAAGGAATCGAATATCTACACCAAGGATGTGATCAAAGAATCCTCCATTTTGATATCAAACCTCATAATGTTTTGCTAGACCAAAACTTTATTCCAAAAATTTCTGATTTTGGTCTTGCAAAGTTGTGTTCCAAGGATCAAAGTGCAGTATCTATGACCACAGGCAGGGGGACTATGGGTTACATTGCACCTGAAGTGTTCTCTAGAAACTTTGGGACTGTGTCTTATAAAGCTGATGTTTATAGTTTTGGAATGTTGTTGCTTGAAATTGTTGGAGGGAGGAGATCAAGTGTTGACATTACGTCAGAAAATGCTAGCCAAGTTTACTTTCCAGAATGGATCTACAATCTCTTAGAACAAAAAGAAGAGTTGCGAGTTTTTATCGAGGATGATGGAGATATGAAAATTGCAAAAAAACTTGCCATTATTGGACTTCGGTGCATCCAGTGGCATCCAATGGATCGTCCTTCTATGAAACTGGTGGTTCAAATGATGGAAGGAGAAGGAGATAAATTAATTATGCCTCCTAATCCTTTTGCCTCCCCAGGCCCTACGAGAATCCATGCACAGAAATCTATGACGCATTTAGGCCAAGAATTGGACGTTATCCCAGAATTAGATTAAGTGTTAGAGTTTGTTTTGAAGATATTGAAATTATGTTGTAGTTAAACATTATTACTTTTGATGTTGGAATGATCATAAAGGAATTCAAGGTTGCTTCTTATATATGAACTCGATATGATCATGTTTGTTTTGAATAAAATTTGGTAATTCGGAAGGAGCTAATCGATGTTGTATTGTATAGTTGTAATACATAATGCATGACCCATTAATCATTAATGGTGGTGACTCAATAATTCTAATTAGTTGTTTGTCATATATTAAGTTATTAAGGTTGCTTCACCTTATACTTTTATTATTAACCATCTAATTAAGGATTCATATTCATCTATCAAGTGAATATGGAGTTGAAGTTATGGCTCATATCTGACTTGAGAGAACGTCTACGACTCTTCATCTTCTAGATCCCTCCAGTTTGATTCTTAATAGATACTTTTATGCAAGTATTAAAACTTCTCATAATGCATGCCATGTACTTGAATAAGCATAGTTCAATTCATATTAATATTACGACAACAATTTCAAGCTAGTTTTCACTTTGTATCTTCAAGATCAGAGCTTGTTTCCAATTAATTTTTCTTTCTCTTAAAATACTCGCATCCTTCAAGGAATTAATCAAAACTTATAAGAACGAATTGGTTAAAAGAATGAATCAAAAGTTGTGGACTAATCGTAGACCTTATCTATATCTTTCACTTTCTTTTTATAAAAAAGATGAAAACGCATGACAAAGTTATTGTAATGCAAATAGTGAAAAAAATATCCTTATGCTAACAAAGCCTTCGCCACCTTGCCTCTGATTCCAACTCGTTAAAATCAAGTGTCATGTATCTACTTGGTGGCCTCCATCACCCAAGTTGGAACCAGGCTAGGAGTTTACTTCACAGTTTTTTCTCTTATATATATATATAAATAAATATATATATATAAAATAATAATAATAACTTATAACTCTTTTACAATCTATATCTTAATCAACTAATTATGTAAACACGCCACTTTATTAAAAATAAATTTTAATATTACAAGACTACGTGCAATTAAATTTAAAAGATAATCCATTATATATAATATGGAGTGAGTACTATATCATTCATTTAGTATAACTCCAACCACAAATGAAGCAAGAGTCAAATTAATCGCATGCTAATTTAAAAGACTAGAGTCAAATTATGTTAAACCCTTCACATTGGTTTGCAAGTTGGAAAGTTTCATGAGATCAGTCAAATCACATGGCAACCATATATCATGCATGTGATTGGAAAGTTAATAATTATATATGTGGTCCAGCTTACAATGGGACTACATATATATAATTATATATATGGTGGTTGAGCCCGTCTTCTATGGGACGACGTGCGTTGATTATAATGTGGTCTAAGCACATCGGATAAAGTAATTTGAAACATGTTGCTTGATTTTCTATTGTCTACAAATAATATTTTTTAAAAAAATCCTTATCTTTGAAGACTAACGAATTAATGTGCTAAATTAAATAAATATTTACAAATTCGTATTTTAGTAGCATTCTTATAAGATCTTGATCAGACAGGCTGCATGCGCTGGCTTCCATGTGTCCATATATATCTAGCAATTTATAAATGTACGTGAGACCGGCCGCCACCACTTGTTTATAAGCTGATTGAATAAATTAAAAAGCTTCTGGATCGAGTATCCCCGCCAGTATCCCCGCCAGTAATTATATAGATATATATATATATATTCTAAATCAAAATGAAGAAAAAGTCATTGTCATTAGCCGTGCATACTGCTTGGGCGCGAAGAACTAAGAGCATTAGTATTAGTCTATGTACATCTATATGCAAAATCATATTTACATAATATGACTCAAAAAACACCCATATTAATTTATGCATATGCATAAATTTGACTAGCAGTGAACAGTTATTTCTCTCTCATTCCACTCTTTCTCTCTCAATCTTTTTCTCTTCTCCCTCCCTTAACAACACAACAAATCTTCATATACACATTCATATTATTATTATAATATATTATATATATATTATATATTTTTCATTTTATTATATTTTTAATATAATATATAAAAAAAATTATATTTTTTATCATAGCATTTGTATTATTAATGTCAAATATATATAGTGACTGTTAATTATAAAATATATATAAAAATTTTGATTTTAGAAAAATAATAATAATCATATTTTATTATTATTTGGTCTCAAATATGCATAAACCAATGTGAGAGTTTTGCTTGAATGGCAAAGTGGTTATGCAAAAGAGGTAATTTTACATATGCATATGCATAGACCAATATTAATGCTCTAAAGTCATTGCTATATATCAATATATAAATAAATGAATATTAAAATCATTGTACAAAATTATAAATAAATGAATCACCTAGGTAGTGAAAATTGTACGTGGCCTGCCGGCCCATTGCTAATTGATAATTAAATAACATAGCAATTAGCATAAAGAGATATAGGGTGCGTACGTTGAAGCTCGCACATGGAAATTAATATACACAAGTCAAGCCATCAATGTTGAAGGCCATCAATGTTGAAGACAAGAAACAATCCCATAAGTCAAGCCATCGAAGCTGAAGACAAGAAACAATCCCATAACAATCAAGCCAAGAACCTTGTAAGTCAAGCCACGGTTACAGGGCATCATATCTTTCAATCATTTTAAAAGATTTTTAAAAAATATAAAAATATATATATCAATACACTAATAATCACCTCTTAAACTATTAAATAAAAAAAAATTAAAATACATAAGGTGCCAAAATGAAAATCCAAGTTCAGTAAGTAAAGTAACATTTTTCTTTAAATATATATATATTTCTATTACTATAATAGTAACAAAAAATTTCTAAAAGATTTAGTAAAAACTATTAAATCTGATTTAAAATTGAAATGCGTCTCTACCGCCTCTCAGGTTAGTTTCGTTTATTACACCACCAAGGATACTAATGTATCTAAGAGTAAAGTCATAAAGTAAGAAGCGAATAAAGAAGAAGATGTTTCATCTTTATCCTCAACAATTTCAGATATGGTTACTCCTATTCATCACAAACAGCTTACTATGATTAATAGAGCTTTTAAAATTGATTTAATTACTTTATATAATGAAGATAGTCCTGCTAAAAATAGTGATAAGAGAAAATCTTATTATACTACTTTTTCTAATTCTGAAAAATCATGTGCTAAAAGGAAATGGAAAGAAAAAATGCGTGTCTTACAAAAGCATATACTTTTCTTTGATTTACTTGAAAATTATTATGTTTATAAGCTTACTTTAAATATTGTTAAAATCAATTTTGTCAAATAAGAAGGAAAGATAGTGGTTAAATCTAGTCACCCTCCTTTAGAGACAATTGTTATTTCTCATAAGGGAATTGAATTAAATGATTCTCCCTTTAAAGTACCGAATCTTGATCCCAAATTTACTAAAAGAAAAAAAATTATTGAACAAACCAATTTTATCAATCATACTCTTCATGTCATAGGTCAGTAATTAGACCGTATTGAAGAAAAAGTTGAAAGTCTTGTTTCTACTTCGACTCCCAAAATGGGGAAAGCTATTAAAAAACTTTTGATTATTTTACCTGAGAATAGGGAAAGTCTCAAAACCAAACAGGCCAATGCTCTTAATAAAATTAATCACATGCTCACTCGTTTAAATAAATACCAACCCTTTACCAATGCTTTAAATAGCAATGGTAAGAAAATTATTTCTGGTTTTTCTACAAAAGAATCATTTGATACTAATTCTTCTAATAAATATCTTATTGTACTTAAAAAGAATTTTCAAGATATTGATTAAATAAACCTGGGATTAAAAGATTTTCTTCAACAAGGCCCAACTCAATGAGTTTAGCGAAGAATTAGTATCCAGACCAACTCCACTTGATTTACAATTTGAAGAAAGATTTTTTCAAACACAGTTTTCTGTTTTGTATCACAAACTTTATGAATTGAATATTAATAGATTATCTAAATAAGAAATCCTCAATACCATGAATAAAATATCGTATATATAAATAAATATATCTACTACTATTATAAAAGAGGCGGTAGCATATCTACAATGTTTTTAGGGGGTTTTTGCTTTCCATTCTTGTCCTTCTTTGATTCTCTTATTTACGTTTATACTACTATTTATGCATCAGTTTTACTTTCTTCCCTCATTCCCTCACCACTTTCTCACAAAACTCTCTCTCTCTCTCCTAACACCCCATCTTCCAAATCTCTCTCCAGCTTTCTCTCTCTCTTATTCTCTCTATTACTGAACCACGCTACGTCACTTTCTCTCTCTTTTTTTGTTCATGTCGTTGAAGCTGGTTTGAGGATTGCAATTTTTTTTTTTTTTGGCAGGTTCTTTTCCTTGTAGGCTTCACAAAAATATGGGCAGATCGGCTATGAAGAACTCATTTGTTAGGATCGGAGGCGTGGAGGGAGAGTGGGTTAAGAAGGCTGATTGCTCTAATTCGAGCCTCTTTACATTAATTTTATTGTTATGGGTGATTAGATTAACTCTCTTGTTGCTTAGACTCTGGTAAGACCATGAAATAGAAGACCGCTCTGATTCGGGCCTCTTTGCATCATCGTTTGAGATGCTGGGTTTCAATGCCTGACTTGAAGTTGGAGCTAACAACTCTCTCATCGTAGTAGTGGGAGTCAATCAGAGCAATCACCCTAAAGCAAAATTTGAAGTCATGGTGGTTGTCATTCTCATATAAAAATGGTGTCTTTCCTCTATGTGCATGAACCCAGCTAGCAAGTCTTCCATTATTTTTATCGCCTTAGTGGAAAGAGAGAGAGACATCCAAGTTGTGGTGGAGCAGTTTTGTTGATCTCTAAGCATTAATTTTTTTTTTTCATTTCTTTATTTTAATATGTTTATGTAAATCTTATTTGTTTTTTTTTTTTACTTGCTTTTTCGTTTGATTGGAGTCATTGGGCGCAAGGTGAAGACAAAAAGAGAAAAGAAAGAAAAAGAAAGCATGCGGGGCCATACGCGAAACATGCTGCAGGACCAAATTTCTTGCTTTCAGTGGACAAGCTGCTGGAAATCCAATTCATTGAAGCCACTCGAGTATATTGTCAATCAGGGACATACTCGAGATAGCTATGTCACAAAAAATTCAACATCATTTCTATTCATACTGCAAATAAAACAACATAACTCTTAAATATTATATGCTCATTTCTGTTTGAGAATCTGTATGAAGCATAGTTCAAAAAGTCCTTTGGATTTCAAGCAATCAAAATGAGAACCTAGGTTGCCAATATTATATCTTTTATTTTGTATTTTATTTTATTTTTGGTATGGACAATATTTGATATTTTCGAAGTTTAATTAATTATGCAGTATATCTTTCTTTTATAAATTACTTGTTCATGATTACTATTATTAATTGTTTAATTGATTAAATTTTTTATTAAATTAGTGTCACCATTCAAACGTTAACTTCCGTACAAAAATATGATTTACATGTTGGAATGGTTTCAATGGACGTTCAAATGACAAATTACTATCGAATGACAAAGAGATAAACATTATCTTCGTCTTGACGGAATGATCCATTTAGATCCCTTTCAAAATGAATTTTAATAATAATAAAAAAAAAAGAGAGTAAAACTTTAAAAAGCAAAAGCTGTCATCCTCCTTTTTAGGGGACACATTGGTGATTTGTTCTTGCGAAAGAAAAAGTATCAAATGATTGTTGTTTTGTGTAAGGGACGCCTGTTATTTTCATTATTATGATTTTTGTTTAATTGGAAGTGACAATACTGACAAATATTGGGGCCTTCTAACATGTCGGTCATCCTTGAGGGAAAAGTAGAGGTAAAATAGAAATAGGAAAGAGAAAGTGGTAGAGGATTTCATATAATCATTAAGCACTCAATTTTTTACTCTGCAGGAAAGAGAAAGTAAGAAAATCTTACAACATGTCGGCCATCATTAAGTAGCACTCTTCATTTAGCCATAAACAAAAAGAAAAAGTAGGGGATTTCATATAATCAAACATTGTGGAGGGAAACTCTATCCATTCAAGAACATCTTTGGCAACTTGAATTCATGTCCTAGCTTTTTAATGATAATGTGGCATCCTTGATAAATTTTCTTATTCCTCTCTTTATAAAAAGAAATATTTATCAATGATGTCGCATCATCATTAAAAGTAAAAGTAATGATTATATTAGAGCTTGTTTTTCAACGTGTGGGACACGGAGAATTTTCAATTGGCATGCAGTACTCTTCCCACGTGGGGTCCTTTCACTCTTTGAAAAATAGAAACTGGATTTCCTTCTACTAATTTCATTTACACCAACAGCTAAAATCCTCTATTCAAGTAAACCCACCTGCAGGCTCCAATATTAATATTCCAAGAATGATGGCTAAATATTTATGTAATGATGCAAATCAAACAAATTAAAACACAATCATGAAACATAATTATGTGCAGATAAGTATAGGCAATTATGATTTGCAGTATCATATGCCATGTAAATTGAGTACATGCAATTCCGATATGCTCTATCAAAAAGATGTTACTTTATAAAAGTTAGGGGTAAAATAAAATTACCAGGCCAAATGTCTTGCACTAAGATAATATCCTGTTCAGGCCAGGCTCATTTAATGATAATCTTTGACCAAATTAAATGATCATGGCCGCCTGGTCCAAGGAGATAAAATTGAGACAATTTAAAATAATTAGGTAGGTCGAGACATCTTTTTAAATAGAAAAGCCTTTAAATGTGGATAAAATTTTCAACTAACGTTATCTTCTAATAGTGGCTAAAAATAATTAAACAAGCAGTGCTAGATATGATAGACTTCAATAAAGCAGTGCTAGATTAGATATGATAGACTTGAGAGATAGAGTTGTGGCATATAATTATGGACAATTCTGATATGCAGCATCAGATACTCATGCAAGTTGAATGCATTCCTTTTGTCGAAATATCTATATATTTTTAGTTTAGGTTAGTTACTGGAATTTTATTTTATAATGAAATAGATCAATTCCAAATCAATAATTAAGTTAGTTCTTTTTTTTTTAATTATAAAAAAAAAAAAGTACCCACAACTCTCTCTATTCATGTTATGAGTGTGTTTTCTCTTTTTTAACCTTTTTTTGTTTGTTTCCTCTCAATTGCAAAGTGAGAATTAATGAAGAAGACATTTCATCATTATGAGCTGCCACATGCATACATATACGCCCCTCCAAATTTTCTTGCCTAGCAATTAGCTAGCAGTTGGGTGCTCTTCCACGCATCATTATTGTTCATTTCCTATTCATCGATAACTATCCTAGCCAGACTCTTTTAATGATGATGCAAACTCTTTTTATAAAGAGAAGAAAAAAGAGAGATACATATATATATATATATTGTATTGATGAGTCAAAAGCCAAATGAGTAGTCCTCTAATTACATTAATTAGAAGAAAGCTATGTAGTTAGCTTATCTCAAACATTAATTATCAAATAAGTTAAATTGTCTAAATCTAAGATCCAATTAATGCCCATCAGTATCATTTTTCATTTCATAAAACATATTTTTTATTTAATTAATTATGATAGTACATAAAATGGTAGTCATTTTCTTAATTGCTTTTAAGCACGTTGAATACCATACAAGCTATTGTTTTTTTTACTTACTTTTTCGTTTGATTTGAGTCATTGGGCGCAAGGTGAAGACAAAAAAGAGAAAAGAAAGAAAAAGAGAGCATGCGGGCCATACGAGAAACATGCAATGATTTGTGTGAACTTCGAAGTGAAACTCGACAAAGTAATGTTTATGGTCCTTTCTCTTACTACTCTTCTCTTGGTTTATGAAGTTTGGATAAAGTTTTTACGGATATATGGATGTTGGGTACAAAAAGCATTAGATTCTCTAATGGAAATATTCAACAAGTAATGATTCCGAATGCACTCCACAACTATCCAAATTATAATGAGTGGGATCTCATAAATTGCAATTGATTTCCAACCATGCAGATAATATGTTTTTAAACGAGTGAGATTATTTAATCGGAACTGAACATTGATACTTTGGTCATATGAAGTTAAATAAACTTGACAAATTCTTCATAAGTATAATATGAAGAAAGTGTTTCCCCTTTTCTATTATTTTAACTTAAACATGATATTATGATATTATCTCAGTGCAAGACATTTAGCCTAGTAATTTCATTTTACCTCCAACTTTTATAAAGTAAATAAATAATAAATAGTTAACATCTTTTGGGTAGATTATTATTATCATTCGATGCTGCATATTAGAATTGCACATAATTACATGCCCATAGTTAACATCTTTTAGATAGATTATTATTTTTAACCATCTTCATTTAGGCATGTACTCAATTTACATGGCATTTGATATCGCAAATTAGAATTGCCTATACTTATCCGCATGTAATTATGTTTTATGATTGTGTTTTAACTTATTTGATTTGTATCAGTACATAAATATTTAGTCATCGTTCTTGGAAGATTGATATTGGAGCCTGCAAGTGGGTCTACTTAAATAGAGGATTTTAGCTGTTGGTGTAAATGAAATTAGTAGATAGAAATCCAGTTTATATTTTTCAAAAAGTTGAAGGACCCCACGTGGGAAGAGTACTGCATGCCAGTTGAAAATTCTCTACATCCCACTCGTTGAAAAACAAGCTCTATTGTAATCACTGATTTTGCTTCTTTCACTTACCTACTCTTCTCTTAGTCTATATAATATATTAACCCCCTCACCTTATCTATCTATAATCATTTTAGATCTTTTTTATATTTATAGCCTCTGTCATTGCCATGATTTGGTTATAACGTCGATAAATAGTAATAAATATGATGGTCAGGGTCGGCAATGAGCTATAGATTCCAATCCGTTAAAGGACCGACATCTTTTCAAATAGAAAAACCTTTAAATATGGATAAAATTTTCAACTAATGTTATCTTCAAGAACATCTTTGGCCAACTTGAATGATGGCGGCCATGCTCCTCATATAAAAATGGATATGTCAAAACTACTTTTCTTCATATTTTTAAATATGACCCTTTTTCTCATTAGCTGTGCAAACCCTTTTATGACTGAAGTTCCTAATCCTTTTTTATGAGTGAAGTGTAAGCTTCTATAGTTAATATCCTCCACTTCTTTAATTATCATGGCCAGACTCCTTTATTGATGATGCAAACTCTTTTTATAAAGAGAAGAAAAATGAGAGATATATATTGAATTGTGGAGTGGGTGGGACATGCATATCATGGTATTATTTATTTTCTTTTAGCTGCATGCCTTTCAACTCTTTATGTAATAATGCATGTCAAACAAGTTAAAACACAATCATAAAATATAATTACATATAATCATGAAACATAATACTATTGATAAAAAGATACATGAAAATCATATTTATGGGCATTGTTATAAATAGTCCTGAGAACTTAAATTTGGTCCCGCTGTTCTACCTAGCACTACTCTAATTTTGAAAGTGAACTTCAAAAGGGTTTTTGATCTGTGCTATAAAGCTCGAACCGACAACACTTTAAAGCCTCGAGCTCTACCCCGAGTCAACTTTCGCAAAGCCTTGAAGGCTCTGGGTCAATATTTAAAAGACCATTCTCACCCTTCGAAATACACACAAACAATTTCTCTGCATTTATCACATTTCTCACAATCTCTCAAATGGCCGAGCAACATTCTTCCAATAATGTTCTAGATTTTAATCAAGAATCATTTATGCCTCAACCACTCATCTTTAATCCTGAGGCCGTCAACGACATGATAGGGGCTGAGATACATTTTTCTAACAGGACTGATGCTGAGGTTGTTGCAAGATCGAGAATGCTCAGCGCTCAATATGCTTGCGCTATGACGACCATGTCTCGTAAATTACTGTCACAGGTTAGTGAGGTTGATCAACTTAAAATTAAAATAAATGAGTTGCAACAAAGACTTGCCAATAAAAGGAGAAAGAATAAAATATTAAAAAGCAAGAATAGGGAGTTGAAGAAATATGTAGACCGTATGCTCAAGACATGCAACCACACATAGAGGAGCTAGAACGAGAGGGGGTACAAATACAAAGTGAACAGCAACGGTTAACAGCAGAGATTCAGCATTTACTAGAAACATAAGGATAGTCTACAGTTAATTTCGCTGGTTTAGCTAAATAAAATATGTACCCAGCATATCCTGTAATCTAATAACTTGTCTTGTTTTCATTTTCATCCCTATAAAATCAATCTTGAGTTTCATTTCATTTACATCAACTCTTTTTTGTTCTCTAAAATCCATCTACATTCTCGCTTTCTAAGTTTTTTCTTTAATGGCTCGGCAGTCTTCTTCCAACAATCCCATTTTTCATTATACGGGGTATTCTGCATCTTGGCCACCAATTATTTCTACATCTATTATAGGTGCCATGCAGCATGAGAATGATCTAACTAACAAGTCAGATGATGACGTCATTTATGAACTGATGTGTCTCGGTACTCGATACTCATCAGTCATAGTTGTATTTCCAGGCGATAACTGCCTTTCTCTTTTCTTGATGACTGCCTTTCTCTTTTCCTTTTTCTAGCTAGCGAAGAAAAGTAAAGTAAATAATCAAAGAACAAGTGAATTTTGACTGCAGGATTTATTGAGTACTCTTTATAACATTAGCAAGAGTTGTGTCCACATAATTCATAGACAAAAGTACTGCAAATTAAAAAATGAGATGAAAATATGGTTGATCATGGACTCCATTTTAAAAGGTGCAATTATGCTCCAAATAAAAAATAAAGAGAGTGCATCATCTATATGACTTACAAATAAAAAATATTTTTCACAAAATATTAAAAATTTAATACGAATCGACACTGATGATGTAAAAAAGGGAGTTAAAGTACCTGCATTGAGCAGAAAGAAAAAATCGTAAAATCTGGAACCCATGAAACCTAGAACCCGACAAAATACCTCAAAACCCGAAGCTGCTTGGGTCTCGACAAATGCTATAAAATTGGAGCCGTCTGGATTCGCAGAAATAAAGTGGCAGAGCCTCAAGCCTTTGAATCAGGATCCTCAATAAAATTAAAATTAAAGATAAAGTGGAGGGATATGGATCCTCAACAAAATCTTAACCGTGTAAGTATGAAATGCTTTGGTGAAAATTTTATGCATTCTTTTGCCGCCCAAGTAATTTCTTCCAATAATATTTTCGATTTGAATCAAAAACCATTTCAATGGAAGGGAAATGTCAGTTCAAGGGGAGACGTTGACTGGGAGGAAGACTCCGGTCCCCTTTCCTCTCTGCCTCATTCGAAGGCAATCATAGAGATGACAAAGCGCCTGAGAAGAATGTTGGATCCAGTAAGGCTCATTTTTCCTTTCATCTGTTTTTGTTTGCATGTGCTTTGTTCGGCATGCGTCAGATTCTAACTTTATTGTGCTTGTGTAGAACGTTGATGCCCTGACATCTTGGATTGTGGAGGGTAGGGCCAGTCTGGGGCAGGCTGATGGCTACGCTCGATCCTTGGAGGTTGACCTTAATTCTCTTCATGAGGAATCATCCAGCTTTCGGTCTGAACTTCTCCATGTTGAGAGTCTCCACTTCTGGGACAGTTTTGCTCTGCATATGGCTGATCTGGAAAGGGCTACTACTAGGGCAGAGGTTTTGAGTCTTCACAGGATGCTAGAATCCTCTGAATGCTCGCAGATTGATGCTGAGAGGAAGTCTAAGGAGGCAACCGCTGCTTTGGCTTCCTCTAAGAAATAGCGCGAGAGGGTAGCCAAGAAGTTGGCTAAAAAGAAAGAGGTGTTCTGGAAGGAGAGCCATGAGAATGACACAAGAATCAGCGAGTTGCAAGGGGGGTTGGTTAAGGCTCGAGCCACCTTTGACAGATATAAAAAGGAGCGTGCTGATGTTGACGCTCACCAAGATAAGAATATGGCGAATTTATTGAGGATGTCTAGAAAGTTGAACGAGTTGAGGGAGGCACAAGGAAGAGTAGATGTTGTGCTAACTGTTGCAAACAACGAAATTGTCCGCCCGCATCCCCAACTCTCCGCCGCCCGAACTGTCCGAGATAGGGCCTTTGCATATGGGTATGGTGCAAGGTTGGCACGTTTGAAGATGCACCTGCTGGCTAACCCTCAGGCTGACCTGAGGAGTCTCAACTTGAAAAACTTTCAACCTGACGCCGACACCTGTCAATATGCTGATTCCATAAGTCGAGACATAATGCCAAGCGCTTTTCCAAATGAAGATTGTACATAGCATTACTCTAATTTTGAAATTGAATTGACTACTTTTGAATTGCCTACTTGAATAAAAGGCTAGATCAATATTTCTCACATGCTGGTCAATGCATCATTTTAACTGGGCCTACGGGCCTAAGCACGTAACATTTTCTACTAGTATATATATATATATATGTGTGTATATATGGGGTGATCAGTGCAAATCTTAGGCCTAAATCATGCAATATTACATAAAGCTCATTATAATTAAACCATAAAGATGTGAATTTGCTCACTGGGCTTATATGCTCGGCCCACAAGGAATCATGATATGCATTCTGCATTTGTCATCTGCAAGCGCATTTGGGCCTTACACATATTAGATTAGATAAGATAAAAAAAAATATGTGAATAATAATTAAATAATTTGTTAGTAATAGTAAAAAAAATATTCTATTCATCATCTTCATACTACACACTATACATAATTTTTTAATTTTTTTCTCTTACTAAATGTGTAGTATATAAATGATAAATAGTAGAATTTAATTAATTTAGGAAGAATAAAATTAAAAAATAAAATAAAAATTATAAAGATAAAAATAAGTATAGTGTGTGGGCATAATAAATAGCAAAACTTAATAGTAAAACAATTCTGCTACAGTTATTCCGCATTGGACACCTTTTGAGAAATCGGTGACATCAGCCGATATTATTTTTGAAAAAAAAATCAAAATCCATTTAAGAAGCAAGCCAAACCCATCCAGCCAGCGCTAAAAATCTCAGAAATCATAATTAGAATAGGCTTATTGGATGGTCTGGAACTTTTTCTTTTCTTCTTCCACGAATTTTGAGTTCCCAGAAGCTGAACAACAAGAAGCAAAATATGTTTCTTACATCAAGGTTCTACAATTCACACAGTTTCTCGCATATCCCAGTAAAAATTTATCGTTTCCTAGCCCTTCTCTTTTTCTCTTACAAGAAATCCCGTAAACCAAAATCCTCTTAAGTTAAAAAATTATCATAAAAACAGTAATTTTTCAATGATCCGGAAGGAACCCATATGTTCATTTGAGAAACTAAGCTCAAGAAAAGTTTTGTAGGAGATGTTTTTAGATTTAAAAGAAGACCCATTTGATTGAATCGTGAAGAAAAGTCTTCGAAAAAAGCTAACTAGAAAGGTTTCCAATACTATTCAGTGCGAGTTTCTTATAAGCATTCCTAAGCTCCAACGCAATGCATTCCTTTTTCATGCCCAGGACTGCATAGAAGTCGTCGCTTTTTTCTTCTCCATTTTCCATTCTCCAATCCACCAAACAAACACACAGAACTCCTAAAGGATAATCTCGTAAACTCCTAAAGGATACGTATACGTATTACGAAACTTAGACTACATCTTTGCGGGTTGGAACCCGGAACCTTAGTATTTGGTTTTCGTGGCAAAGAATGGGAGAGGAGAGAAGAAAATTAGGCTCAAAAACACTCCTGAAACCGGTGTATTTTTGTAGTATTCACTTTTTCATTTATTGCTTCTTTTTTCTCGGTTATTTTCATAAGACTACAATAATTTAATATCTTGATTTTGACAATTAATTCTGTTTCATTATCTGTTGACTGTGAGATAAGGATACAGACACAATGTGCGGTTGAGATTGCAGGGTGGGTGGACGTGTACGCGGGGCTTTCCCATCCCCGAATGCGAGTAGAGTTTTTGACAGTGAAATTATCTAAATTAATATTTTTATGAGATTTTTAAAAAGAGAGAGAATAAATTGAATAAAAATATTAAAATATATTTAAAATATAATTTTTTTATATAATTTTTATTTGAATATATGAAAAGGTTGAATTGATTTTTATGTTTTATTTGAAAGTTTAGAAAAATTATAATAATTAAATAATAATTAGATGAAAATTTTAAAAAATTAAAATTAAAAAATTAAAAAATTAAAAAATATTTATATTTAAATAATATTTAGATGTTAAGATGAGATGGTTTGAGAGGTTTGTGAAATTAAATCAGAGACTGTTCCAATTCTTCACCCAGTTCCAATTCGGTTATCGAGAAAAAGAAGACTGAATATGCGGTTCCAAGAACCCGAATTCCGTTCAAGTGCAAGGTGTAAGTCGGAGCTGGCATTGTGCTCTTTCACACGCCACCAAGCTCAAAGAAGTTGCCAACCATGGAGGTGCAGCCAGGGCCACCCTGGAGCCATATGATAAATGGAGTCTCCAAGAGTGGCGAGATGGGCTTCTGAGCTTCATAGAAGACGTAGAACATTGCGGAACTGGTGGCTGTATTGACCTGGAGGTAGCCAGTTTTTGTGGGGAATGCATCACTGGGAAAGAAAGAGAAGGAGCTTAGGGAAGTGGACGGTGATAATGCTCTGATGTGGTGAAGGAAGAATATGAGTAAGATGGCCAAGAGGGGCATAATGAGGAAGTTGGGTATTGTCGTTGACTTTTTGGAGTTCCATTAATACAGCTAGATAACGTGCATTCCTACTATGAAAATTACATTTAAAAAGTTCAAAATTTTTAGTTTTTGATGAACAATTAAACCCACGAGAGTCTTTTAGTTTAATCGATAGCAATTGATGATTAAGATTGTGCTAGCTAGTCAGAGTTTTTTTTTTTTTTTAATGCATTCGTCAGTCTTTATATATTATCAACATCAATCAGTACTCTTCATAGTCTAGATCGACTGAAATACAGTGGATTGTGAAAAAAATAAGTAAAACAGTCGTGTTATTCATTTGGTGCTAGCATTAATGGATATTTCATGTACAAAGTCATGGGCTGGGATTACAATTCTGCTGATAAGTCAGATTTCACCGACTGGTATGCAGAGTGTTGGAATTTATTCGATAATACAGATACGTGCTCAACATCCCAGTTTTGATCATGATTTGAAGCATTAACTGAAATTCCTCCATTTCTACCAAAAGAAGAAGAGACTGATCAACGAATTTTACGTTGAACTACGGAAATCTGATGACCAATCCTCTTCTTCATAGATACAAAATGGGTACCCCAGAATTTGACGACAAATCCGACTAATCAAACAGAGAAAAAAAAAGACGATACTTCCTCTTCATAGCCAAACAGCCCTCTTTCCAAAACCCAATCTTCTATCATTGCCTGAGAATTCAATGCCTGGTCACTAGGCACAAGATGTCCGGCTCCTAAAACCACAACATGACTCAAATTCCCCCATTTTTGCACATACCCAGCAAGCCCTTCATTTACTCTCCAAACCTTCCTCTCTGCTATCAAAAACTGACTGAGCCCCTCCCACGCCATCGTCTTCACCCAAGCCTCAGTTGAAACCACACTATCCCTCATATCGAGTTGTCCTTGATACAATAAAACCTTGCTCTCCTTCAGCAAAAATTCCACCATGAACTTCACACTTTTCATGAAATCATCATGCAAAGCAGCCGCCACATCATCGCTGCATACATCGTAAGCCATTGACTCCTTTACTCCCAAAGCCTTCTTCACCTCTTCTTTCCTCAAAAAGGCAAAAACCATTTCTGTTTCATAAGGAACCTTCTTGCTAAAGTCATGCAAAGTCGCCAGCCCTGTCATTCTCTGCAACATAAGCAAGACCTGGGTTCTAGCATCTGTTGCCTCTTTCCACTTCCTCATTTTGGTCAGTTTGACCGCTTCCCGCTGCGCTTTCTCCAGCTCACTTGTCTGCCTCTCATTTATCAAACCAGAATGGTAAGCATTCGCAGCATGAGTAGCAACCTGAGTCATCGGATCTGTCAAGCCGTTCCCGATAGCAACACCACCCAAGTTCACTCGCTGTGACACCGGCAAGTTAGCATTCGCCTTCAAGATATAGTACCCAATTGCTGGAACGTACTTTCCGGCATAGCTCTCTCCTGCAAAGTAAAGTGGACGAGACTTGAACGACGGCTCTAACGCAATAAATGAAGTGATCGCAGCAAAAAGATGTTTAGCAATAGAAAGTTGATCTCTCGGGATATTTTTGGTTGCGGAAGCGATACTAAACCCGCTTCCAATCGGATTATCCAGGAAAAGAAGGCCGAATATGCGGTTCCAAGAGCCTGGATTTGGTTCAAGTACAAAGGTTTCAGACCTGCCTTTGCGAGATGTCACGCGCCAAGGGCCGAGCTCAAAGAAGTTGCCAAACATGGAGGAGCAGCCAGGGCCGCCCTGGAGCCATATGATAAGTGGTGTTTGGGAGAGCGGTGAAATGGGGTTCTGAGCTTCATAGAAGGCATAAAACATGGCAGAACTAGAGTCGGCAGGATTGACCGAGAGGTAGCCAGTTTTGGTGGGGAGGGCTTCACTGGGAAAGAGAGAGGTTGAAGTGGGTGGCGATGAGGCTGTGAGGTGGTTGAGGAAGGCCAGGAGGAAGAGGGAGAAGGCCAAGACAAGAAGGAAGTTGAGGAACTTAGAGGACATCGATTGCATTAGAGTGTGCACAGTGCACTTAGCAATATGTTTTGACTTTATCTCCGTTAACAGAGGGTACTGATCTTAGTTACATGGTTTTCATCGATGACACTGGTTCATACAAGAAACAAAAGAAACATTGTTTGAAAAACAAAACCCCCATAAAATCAATTGAAACCGTCCAAAACATGGAAGCTTGAAAACAAACAACCCCAATTAGACTTGGACCGAGTAAAAAATGGTCTCGAATTAAAAAATAGGATTTGATCTGTTCATAACATTAAAAATTAAGTTTAGGTGAGTCATGGTATGTCTTTTCTTAAAGAAAAAGAAAAATCAACGTTTACTTTTTGGAAGCTGGTTGGAAATTCCCCTTTGGAACTGGAAGATCTGCCATTTGGTAAGATTTAAATGGTGAAATGATTTCCTTTCGATCACAACTAGATCTGATTAAAAAATTGGCTACCACGCATATGAAGGGGGTTGATATATATGTGATTGTAAACACAAATATCGTGCCTGACATATGTCGATTAAATGAGGAGTCTCTCCTCTGTTTCCCTATCTTGAAACAGGGGGAAATTTGAGCAAGTGAGTAAAGCTTTCGGGAAACCTTGGCCTCCCAAACAAAGTTTCTCATAAACAACTTCAAAGATAATTTTTTTTAATATCAATACAGTTCCTTCTATAGCCTTGCAGGCTCAAACCGGATTAAATTCCAAAACTGACTCAACTTCAGAAAACAGAGACCAAATTGGAAATTAACGCAACTGAAGAAAAACAGAACTCAACTAGGAAACAAAAGTTTCAGTTGGATAAGGATAAAGCGTAAAAGAAAGCGCATGCAACACATGCGTGCACCAGACTGTAGCTTATGGTAGTGGCCATTTTGTACTTTTATATTCAGCTATGTATATTTGTAGAACAGGCTGCTTTTGTGCGCGACACAGTCAAATATGTAAAGGATTTGATGGATATACGTTGTTTTTTTCCCTCAATTTCACGTTGGGTTTATGTTGTTCAGGCTATGCAAATTTGCAATGATATTATTCAGGCTTATAATTCGATCTTCAAAAATTTGCTGCTTTTGTTTCACCTATAGTCGAACAGAAGCCATTTAGGAAATTTCATAAAATACATCCCTGCTTCGACAGTATTGATATGTTTTAGTATCTGCTCTGCAGTCTCTTTGACAAAAAAATAGAGCCTACCGTGAGAAAGCTGGATTAAATATCCCTCACTTTATTTTAAATAATAGGACTTACGCACCTTAAAGGTGTACAAATTATTTTTCTTTTTATTGCAATTATTTCAAGGAGATTCTCAATCCAAGTTTTGAGCTATTCATGAACAAGAATACGTAAGTATAATACCACTCCAAAGTCCTGTACAATGCTAGTTAAACATATCTTGGATATGAGTAATGTTTGATATAGTTATAGGATTTGCAAGTTCCGCATACTCATTTTAGATAAAAAAAAAAAAAAAAGTCTATTATTAAAAAATAATTTTTTATGTAGATCCTTGATTTATCTATTTTTTTAAAAGGAGTATGCATGGCTTAAACACCCTAAAACTGTAAATATAATTTCTATAATGAGAAATTCAATTGGTAAGTAAGTTTAACATGGTCATTAAGTTATGTTAGACAACAGTCAAGTAATAGTAACCCTTATCTCATCGTTTGTTTTCGCATGAAAAACAAACGATGAGATAATATGAGTTGAGATGAAAATTGAAAGTTGAATAAAATATTATTATAATATATTTTTTTAATATTATTTTTGTTTTGAGATTTGAAAAAATCGAATTGTATTTTATTTTGGATAAAAATTTTAAAAAGTTGTAATAATTAGATAAGATGAGTTGAGAATAATTGTGAAAACAGAGGCAAAATGTACACTTTTGCAAGAACACCAATTGAGAAATAAATACGCCAACAGTCATTGTCATGGTCAAATTTTCACGCTGGCTTAATGGTCACCAATTCAAGTCCCCTTAAGGCCACTAGAGATTTACCTGGTCTATAACTTCAAGGCCCCATGAGATTAGTCAAGGTGTGCACAAGCTGGCCTGGACACCCACAGTTATCAAAAAAATAATTCACGCTGGCTTACAAAATAATTGAGAAGGTTCATATTCAGTACTTCTGTGATAAAAGTTGAATTTCCATATCGTCACGCACACTAATTTTGTGATATCATTATCAGCAAACTATGCGTTGAAGAAATTTCTTTAGTGGGGAAGGAACGTTACCAACTAGCTCCTGAGCAAATAATGGGGAGTAGGGTCCAGGCTTCTATACTCGCCTAATAGGTTTTCTTTTCATTTCCTTTCTTGGCCTTTTGGTCTGTTTGTTTCCTGGGAAAATATCGGGGAAATTGAGGTTTCATTTGGTTGCTACGAAGGTGAAAAAGTTTTGGAAAATAGTCCAAACGGATCGAGGTCCCCCCCCCCCCCCCAACTTTTCCACCTTAAGAAGTTACTGCCTCAAAAATTACCAAAACATTGTTAGTTATTAACGAGATAACACTTCCGAAATTAATATGTTAAATAATATTGCACAAACTTATGAAGAGAAATTCTGCAAGAGGATGGCAATGTATCAGCTACTATTCACTCTCACACCCCACACTTATAGCTTTTTCATAAGGTGTGGGTATTTTTCATAGGGTGTGAGAGTATTTTTCATAAGATGTGAGATGTGTGGTGGTGAATAGTGACTTATGAGAAGAAATTTTCATTTCCGCAAAATCAGAGATGTTGAAGCTTAATAACTTTAAAAGCATGGCAAAGATCATTACATTTTAATAGCTTCCGACGTAAGATGAGGGAAAAAGAAATACCAAGATGCGTCACATAGTTTGCCACAGCCATGCCATATACAATTACCCAATTCTTGCAATTGTGAACAATTACAATAAAAAAAGGCAGAATTAGTATCAGGGCCTAGCAGGTAAAACAAAGCTATCCCAACATTGCACAAATCAGAAGTACAATCCAAGCATAATGTTGTTCCAACTTTCTATGACAACCAACCAACCGCCTCTTCGTCTTGTTCCAGGATTGTTTCTTCCTGTGATACAACAGAGGTGCAGAGTTACATGTTTGTGTCCCAAACAATGGACGTAGCCACCAACATTTCTCATGTCGATAATGGACTACACGCAACAAAAAGTGCCAACAAGATAGTGCATGCACACAAACGATAGTAACCCATTATATATGCCCTCTTCATAAGGAGAAACAGTTTTCGAGTAGTTTGCGAATGTGGGGAAGACCAGTGTTCTATGATGTGTGTGAGTTGCAAACAAATGGACATTTAATACTTGATCAGAGAATACTTACCTCACAATTATTTCCTTTTACAGCCACACATTTAGAAGCACTTATGCTGGCACTCTTCAACAGGTTGCAGGGACTATTACTTGGTTTGCTACAGCCGTTCTGCATAGCCAATGCGTTTTGGTAAGTATATTCTATTGTCTCAATCCTTTCGGACCTTGGAGGGCTCTGGATGGTTGCACGAGAAGCTGAAGCTGCATTACACTTTTTACAATTACCATTTTGGTAAGAAGTCTCATCTTGGGGTGCAGAAACCCTTTCCCTGGTGGATAGAAAGGATAACAACCATCAGTGTGGAAAAGATGAAAAAAATCAAACAAACTGCATAGCCGTCAGATAAAACGTATTTTGTCCAACACTTAACCTAGGCAAGGAGGCATGCTTCCTTTGGAGTGCAGTGCTTCTTTCTCTTCTACCATACTGTTCCTCAAGATGGGCAAATAGTCGCTTGAATCGATCAATTCCACTGGGTTACATAAAACTTATTAAGAAAGAAGGAATAAAAAACAAGGACAAAAAAAAAGTCATCAAACATGAATAGTTAATCATGAGTTAAATCAAATTACGTTGTACAAAATAATTTCTCCAAGTAAAAAGGGGAAGTTCTCTCCAGAAGAAACATGATGTTGCGTCGTGAAATAAAGCTAATTTAGCAGAATAAACTAGGATTGGTAGTATTAGCAGCAGCAGCAGTAGTAGTAGTAGTAGTAGTAGTAATAACAAGCACAATGACACTAATACCTTGGATACATGAAGCTACTCTGATCTGCACCTTGTAGGTACTCCTGCAGCATTTGTGGATGATACTCTAAGATCTGCATGGTTTGAGATTTACACCATAACAGATGGAAAGGGAAAGAGAACAATGCAAATCAAGATAAAAAGAATAGTAGTACTGAGGCCCCTATAATCTCCATGGTCATACCTCTCTATAGATTAGCTCCCTTACATCATCTTTTGTCAATTTCCTCCTTTCAAACTCAAACTCAAGTTTTGAAATGGGTTGCATAGATGGTTCATTGTCCACATTCGCCAATCCGTTAAAATATGGATCAGCTAATGCCTGAAAAAGAAACAAGTGACAATATCAGGAAATAAATATATGATGTCCGACCAGATTCAGCATATGATAATTTTTAAAAATTGCAGTAGACAACAATCAGTTTTACTAAAATCTTATCTCTTCAGCTGATAGGCGATCTTTAGGATCAAACGCAAGCAAACGCTCTAGTAAACGAAGAGCCAATGGATCTGCATTGGGGAATTTTTGCGAGAAAGGAGTTGGTGGCTTTTTCCTCATGCTATTTAAATATCTTCTAGCCTTTTCATTCCGAATCTGCAGGTAATAGAAACAATCTAATTGATGAACTCTCAAGAGCATACGTTTAAAATAGATGTGAATTTAAATTCGAAGAACCATTTAAAAAATATTAACAATGTTTAAGAGAAACATAATATCAAAGTGACCGATCAAAAAATACAAACCCTAGCAATGGTTTCAGCTGCAGGAGTGCCAAGCAAATCTGTTATGAGATCCAATTCATGTGCCACATTTTTCCCAGGAAACAAGGGTTTTCCTGTGAGCATTTCTGCAAATATACATCCTATGCTCCATATATCGATAGCAGGGGTGTACTGTAAAAGACGATTAAAAAAATGCATTACCAAAATCTGGGAGGGATTGGCTCTATTTTTAATCCTACACAAAGCATGCAAGTCAAAGAGAAATAACATAAACTCCCCCACTGCAGAAAACAGAGAGTTGAAATCAGATAACAAAAGCAAAAAATGTGTCACCACAGATGATCAGCCTGCCATACCAATCGCAATACAGAGAAAATATAACCATGTAAATCCAAAATGAGATCTTATGAACCAAAATTAGAAATTGATATAGTAAAAGCAGGATAGCTTCTTCAAATTTCAATTGATTCATCAGTAAAGATGCCGTATCTTCCACTAAACAGACTTAAGCGCAACAGTCTCCCCAAGCCCAAGCAGAAATCACAAAAGAAGTACCTCTGAAAAACTTAAATATCCATAGGAGAAATCATTAGAACTGAAAATCACAGGGGATTGGAATACTCACCTTGGAAAAAAATGAACCGCAGAGTTCAGGAGCACGGTACCATCGGGTTGCCACATAATCCTTAGAAAATTACAGTTCATCATTTGTATAGGCTTAATAAAACATTGAAAAAAGTGACACCTAACAATTTCTAACGAGGGAAACACATACAGTCCAGAAAATAGCCGATGGGGCATCATTAAATGATGCACGAGCAAGCCCAAAGTCACATATCTTTAGCTTGCAATCTGCATTGGCAAGTATATTTTTTGGCTTTAAATCTCGATGGAAAACATTTGCTGCAAAGAAAACAAAAACATAAAAGAAAACGTATCAGGGGCACTGATTTGTAAGAACCAAAGGAAATTCTATAATAGGACATTGAAAAATGGAGGTTCAACCTGTGTGAATATATTTTAAAGCTCGAAGAAGCTGGTATAAGAAAAATTGATAATGTTCAGGTGTAAGATCGTCGTTTGCCTTTATAACTTGGTGAAGATCAGATTCCATCAACTCAAACACGACGTAAATATCTTGAAATTCTCTTCGACATGGAGGAAGCATAATATGTTTTATTTCTACAATATCTGGGTGATGTAGCAGCCTTAGGAGCTTCACCTCTCTTAGAATGCGTGTGGCATCAGAAACATGCTCAAAGACATCATTAATTTTCTTTATAGCCACCTTCTCTCCAGTGTGAGTATCAATTGCAGACGCAACAACCCCATAGCTTCCTTTGCCAACTACTTCCTCAATTTCATATTGACTTGCCTCACCGTATTCGGTGAAGAACTCTTTTTCAAGCATGGTCTGAGTAAATCAAACATGAATCGTCAACATTTCAAAAGCAAGTGGAAACAACAATTGAAGTCCGAAAAAAAAAAAAAAAAAGATTGTCATTGTTAGTGCATATTTGAACATATGTAGTTACTTCACAGACACTATGCAATAAACTGAAAGGACAACAAATTATTCTATAGTAACAAAGATGTCATATTTTGATATTTCAAAGTCCTCGCACATTTTTTCATTAGAAAATGTATTACGGAATTTTTTTGATAAATAGAAGAAGATGATCCACTGACTCACCCTCTCTTATACACATACAGCACCAATCTGTAATGATTACCCTCCTTTTCCTCAGGTTGTCGGTGGTGAGAATCTTTCCCAATGAAGCTGTCCACACAAAAAAAAAGAGGCTTTAGGGGGTGCCTTGTGCCTCCAAAGCCTTTTCCAAGGCAACTGAGTATCAGGCTCTTGTGTTAGAGCCTTATAAAAGGAGCAGACAAAAAAGATGTCTTTCCTTGTAGGTATCTACCACATGCCATCTTCATACTGCATGTTCGGTCGTATGGAGTATATTAGGCTATAAAAATCTACAAAACTACTCATTTCTCAATCCCGTGCCACCCGACTAAAGTTAATATTTCAGTGAATCCGCCCTCCCGAGATCCCCATAACTTCCGCCACTGTGATATCTTTGGCGCTTGCAATCTGGAAAAGTGAAGAAAATAGCTCTTGTAGGGCACTGTTACCACACCAAACATCTCTCCAGAATCTAATCCTGGTTCCTACACCCACCTGACGTCTAGAGTGTCGATTAAAGAACCCCCACCCTTTTCTTATGTGTTTCCACATGCCCACCCCATAAGCCCCTCTAACTTTTCTAGTACACCATCCCCCCCATAAACCACCATATTTATGTTCAATCACCATTTTCCATAAGGCCTTTGGTTCCTTGTTAAATCTCCACAACCATTTGCCAAGTAACGCCCGATTAAACATCCTCAAATTTCTTATACCTAAGCCACCATTAGAGATAGGACGACACACCATCTCCCAGTTACCTAGATGGAACTTGAACTCCTCCCCCATTCCTCCGTACAAGAAATCTCGTTGTAACTTCTCGATACGGGCCGCCACTCCTGCCGATATAGGGAAAAGAGACAAGAAATAGGTTGGTAGATTAGAAAAGGTACTCTTGATCAAAGTAATCCTACCTCTTCTCAACAAATACATTCTCTTCCACTCTGTCAATCTCCTCTCTATTCTTTTGGTCACCGTATCCCAAACGGAGGACGCCCTCGATGCAATCCCCAACGAAAGTCCCAGATAAGTCATTTGCAACGCAGCAATCTTACAACCCAATGTTCTACCAGTTGGCGCAAGTTAGGAATCCCCAATTGGCACCATCTATGATTTGTCAAAGTTCACTTTCAAGCCAAAAACTACTTCAAAACATAATAGCAAGGCTTTCAATGCTCGCACCTGATTCTGATCGACTTCACACAAAATAAGCGTATCATCTGCAAACAACAAATGAGAAACAGTAATAATACCCATATCCGGGGTTCCAATCAGGAAGCCATCTACAAAACCATTATCCACCAAAGCCGAAATCATCCTGCTTAGCGCCTCCATAACAATAACAAATAGTAAAGATGATAATGGATCCCCTTGTCTCAAACCCCATAAACTCTGGAAGAAGCCCTCTGGACTGCTATTTATCAACACGAAAAATCTCACCGTAGATATACACCACCAGATCCATGTCTTTCACATTTCCCCAAAACCACATCTCCCTAGTAAATAGAAAAGGAATTCCCAATTAACATGATCATAAGCCTTCTCCATATCTAATTTGCGCAAGATCCCTGTGGTTCCATCCTTCATTCTACTATCAAGACATTCATTAGCAATAAGGACCGCATCAAGGATCTGCCTACCTTTTACAAAGGCATTTTGAGGTTTAGTGATAATCTTCCTTATTACCTCGCTAAGACGGTTTGCAAGCACTTCTGAGATAATCTTGTAAATCTCATTCACTAGGCTAATAGGTCGAAACTCCGTAATCACCGTAGCCACCACCTTTTTAGGTATTAATGCTAGAAAGGTGGTATTGAGACTTTTCTCCTATCATATCATACCCCCATCCAAATTCCAAACAAACAACAGGACAACTGAGAAAAAGGAATGGAGTATTCCCGAACCACATACAGACTCTATCTACATTTATTTTCTTATGGGTGATTCTATTAATCTTTTTGATTGATAATAATTGTGCATTCCATACAATCTGAGCGGGTGAATATTGTCATTGACACTGCATTCTTAAAGAATGATTTGCTGATATGATACCAATTAGGCAATCAAACCTGGTCATACATAAATATATAAGAAAAACCGACCTTTGGAAATTTTCCTTGATTAACTGTCTCAGTGCTTAGAAAATCTACTTACTATTGTTGCACCACCATCAAAACACATTCACATTAATGCCATGATCCGAATCAAAATTCATTTACATTGCGTTACTAAGGAAAAAGGAACATAAAAGAAGAGTTGCACTACTCTTGACCACATTGACTCAACCTTGTTATCCATCCATATGTTAGTGCCACTATCTCATGAATTGATCAATTCATGTCGGATCACGTTCTACAAACATCATTCTCCTTGATTTGTCAACTTGACATGGATAAATTTTCATTGTTTCCCTCAATCATTTAGCACTTGAACAAAGACAAGGCAGTTTCACATTCCGGATAAGAAATTAAATCAATACTAAAAAAAAATTCATATGGCTGGCTTGTTTGCCTGAGTGCTAACTATCAATAGGTTATCAACAGTGCAGCAAAGTTTAACATACTCTAAAGTATGTACACCGGTAAGAAGTGACCATGAACATTGATTTGACCAGACCACCTTACCTGAAAGTAAATTCAAGGACTAATGGCTACTTTCCTCAACGAGATCTGTGTTAAATATTATTACTTTACTTCAACCTTGGATTGACAACTTCGAATAATCAAAACCCCAAAGAGCACGAAATAAACCACCTTCATGGCCAAGTACAGGGAAAAACACAAGAAGAAACAGACACATAACACGCAACACAAAATGATGTTTTTTCATTTATTCCATAATCAAGAATCGCAAAATTACATATGAAAATTACATATACAAGTTTTTCAACAACAATATTATTCGAGAGAAAGATACCAATGACCCGTATATAACATGTAACGCTGCTAACACAGTTTCATATCCATGATCGGCGCATGAAATTGATTGACAAACAATTATAAAACACGATGAACCAAAAGAAAACAAATACAGAAAAACCTTGTTGTTGCTCGGTCAACAAGGCGACCGAGGACACGAAATTGCTCAGTGCCCTCGGTGTTCTCCAAAGCAGCACAGACAGGATATGAATCAATCGACCACCGCCTCATTCACGTGTGTATCTATATATATATATATATATAATATATATGCGCACTCGTGTGTCTGGGTATGTGTATTAACAATAAAATTTGAGCTCGTCAACTGAACTGTAGCCGTAAAATTTGAGCAAAGGCGAATTTTTTTACATAGTCAAATACAGATGTACGTAGTCGTGAAGTAAATTATTATTTAAAATAAAGAAAGAATACAATGATACGAAGCGCACAATTTGGATCAGATATTCAGTCTAGAAAAGGACAGAACTAATTGAAGCAGCAGGTCTCAAAATGCGGGCCTTATCTTATCAGTTTGCCATAAAGAAAATGCCAGCTTCTCTCTTTATTTTATTGTTTGTGTATTTAATTTTTTTTATTTAATAATTAAGAAAATAATTTTTAATAAATTGATGTATTTTTAAAATATATATTTAAATATATTAAAAAATAAAAATAAATAAAAATACATATTTATCCTCGCGGTCAAATTGAGACTCTGGCCGGAGTAGTCCGACTCTTTCCACAATTGCAAGATGCCAAGAAGAGCAGAGAGAGAGAGATTGTGCGCTTGACAGTTGACTCACCTTGCGAGGTTCCGTAGGGGCAAGTCTGTGGTTTTTCCGTTGGGGGACCTTGATCAGCTTCAAGCCCGAGATATTGGTATCCACGGTGATCGTCAGCTCCTTTTGAATTTGTTTCTCTTCACTGTGTTGTTCGGTGGTTGACGATGGTGACGGTGATGGTTGGACGGCGTCGTTTGGTGAGCATTCATGAAGGCTGTTACAGTCCATGGCGTCGACAACAGCAGAAGAAGAACAAGAGGAAGAGGTGGAGAGACTCTGAAACCATCGTACAAAGCCTTCCATTGTTAAATCTGCAATGCGCCGTACCCTATCTTTCCCCTCAGCTCAGTCCAACAACACTTGTTGCTTATGCCTCCGCGTCTCTCTCTCTCTTTCTCCCCCTCTCTGTGTCGAGTTTGGCAATTCTCCGGTGGTTATAGTTTCTCTCCGATAGCGTAAAGCATTCAATAAGATGATGCCAGGTCAGCAGACAAACGCGATGGCGGTGTGGAACCGAAGATCCCTCCGTTAAATCAGGCAGAGATTCCGCACCAACAAGAGAAAAACGGTGTACTCCTCGAATAATGTATTACATACCTTTCTATCATTCTATGTTCAATATTACCCCCAATCAATTTCTTACAACGTGACCAATGTAATTTAACAGGAACAGCGTAACACACCCGTCATTTTATGTTTGGATGAATTGAAAGCTAA
Organism: Pterocarya stenoptera; assembly: GCA_003123785.1. Taxonomy (NCBI): domain Eukaryota; kingdom Viridiplantae; phylum Streptophyta; class Magnoliopsida; order Fagales; family Juglandaceae; genus Pterocarya; species Pterocarya stenoptera. The sequence continues at coordinate 10,279 of QEOT01123390.1, read as the reverse complement.
GGAAAATAAAGGAAAAACGGTGGGATGAAGACCTAATGACTAATCCGAGAGACTGGAGTTGTTTGTTTAAGGTGAGTTAAGATAAAAGTTGAAAGTTTAATAAAATATTATTAAAATATATTTTTTTTAAATATTTTTATTTTATAATTTGAAAATATTGAATTATTTATTTTATTTTATATAAAAATTTAATAAAATTATAATGATTAGATAAAATGAAATAGAATAAATTTTCCAAAAAACAATCGAGAACTAAAGGAAAAGAGACTAATAAATTATACATTAGAGGACTTAAAAAGTAAGAACCAATCTAATGGTTGATAAACTTTCTTATTAATTTAATGGAAGTTTGACGAGTGGTAGACTACATAGATATGGACACGTCAGAGTATTGTTATAAGAAAAATGTTTGTCTTAAAATTATTTTATAAAAATAAATTCAGTTTGAAATAATACGATTAAATTATAATATGAAAAATGCTTTATTGCATTCACAATTTAAGGGCTTTTTATCAATACGGAGTTATCAAGCTTGTTCGTGTTTTGCTTTAAGATTTTAGGAGGCTCCCTCAGCTCGACCATGTTTTGTCTGCATCCACCTTTGTTCTGGCTAGGAGGACAATGAATGGATGAAACCTCCACAACGAGTGAATGTAAGCCTCGACCAAGTGGTACCTGCTTGCCGAGAATGCTGATGCTGGCTGGGATTCTGACGATAGTGTGGTTATGATGTATTTTTATTTTATTTTTTAAGGAGTGCTAGACTTACTAAAACATTCTTTCTTGCGGCGGAAAATTTTGAATTATTAAGGTTTAGTTTGGATACTAAGATCTCGTTTGTTTTTAGAAAACATCTCATCTCATCTCATCTCATCTCAATTTCATCATTATATTTTTTCAAATTTCAATACAAAATAAAATAAATAATTCAATTTTTTAAAATTCATCTAATATTATCTAATCTAATCATTACAACTTTTTTAAATTTCAATACAAAATAAAATAAACAATTCAATTTTTTCAAATCTCAAAATTAAAAATAATATTAAAAAATATATTCTAATAATACTTTATTTAACTTTTTAACTTTAATCTTTAATTCATTTCAACTTATCTTATCTTATATTCAAGACGAGTATTTTAAATAATTTATGAATAATAATAAAAATAATATTAAATAATTTATAAATAAAAAAAAAAAAATAGACTGGGAGTAGTGTTCTCAAACATAGCCTTAAAAAATCAAAAATTCTAAACTTTTACACCCCGCGGGAATGATGGACATCTCATCCCCCAGATCACGAAGGAACCAATCTATTTCTGATGTGAATTTGTCATCCAATCTATTAACAGCTTGTGTCAGATTCTATCTCAATCTTCACATCTCTTTTTCCTTTTAGTACACTGCCATCCTTGTGGTTGCCGACATATGTGCTACTGATTGATTGCCGGTTGGTCTTCTTCACTTTCATGAAATTTTTTATTTTATTTTATCTAATTATTATAATTTTTTTAAATTTTTATCTTAAATAAAATAAATAATTTAATTTTTTTAAATCTTAAAATAAAAATAATATTATAAAAATATATTTTAATAATATTTCATTCAACTTTCATCAATTTATCTCATATGTAAAAACAAGCGAGTCCGGATTGACACTTCCAAGTGTCGAAAGCTCTGTCCTCTACTGAAAATTGTGAAGTTACATCAATTGATGTCCAACTCCCAACATGAACAAAATGATGCATGTTTTCACGAAAGCAAACGAGTAAAATTAGGCCTCCAAGTTTCTTTTATAAACATCTTGAAAGCATCCTTTGAAGAAGAGCCACTGAGAAGAACTAAATAATTGGACACAACTTTTATTATCACAAAACAAAAACATCCATTTAATTTTAAGTCCTTACTGGCATTTCCATTTACAAAGAGCAAACTTCTACCGAATCCAAATTTTACACGTAAATTGAGTAGATCATGGACAGAACTACAAAACCACAAGATCCACACCCACAACATTCACCATTTAGACGATCTACATTTTGTGGATATTGTATTTCCATTAAGATATGGCTTGAAGGTGCTCATAACTTCCTCATACGTTGGCCTTTTGTAGTCCACCGCCTGCCAGCAGTTTTATCCTTTATGTTACCAACTCGAAACAAATAGAAAGATTATCTCAAAAGAGTTTCTGTAGCACACCTGCTCAATAACTTCTTCCGAGCTTGCCCATTTCCACTCTGCAAATTCGGGTTCTGCTTCACCATTAGCTAGGTTGATCTCACTGTCATCTTTTGTTGATCTCATAAGGAACCTGTCATGTGTCCAAATTCATCATCAGGTAGCACAAAGTATTGGGGTAAAATAGCCATATAAATCTATCGACACATAGTACAGTTATAAAATTGCATAAAGGGGAAATGAATAGAATCTTAATTGCCCAAAAGTTATATAGAATAAATTTCCTTTTTTTTTTTTAATGGGAAGCCACTAAAGCATAAAAGGTAGCACATAATCCTGTGTTCTTAATTGCTCATTACAACACTTGTAAGAGATTGATGGAAGGGTTCAATGTTTCATATACAAGTGGCAAAGACAAAAAAATATAAGCAGAGAGGAAAGGCATAAAGTGATGGAGACTTAAAAAATACAAGTGGCAAAGACAAAAAAAATACATCTGTTCACTGTTTCATTTGTGGGTGTGCATAATTCACTAAGATAGGAGCCTGATGAGTGAAGAGTACCAGTAAGTTAGACAAACCGAAATGTATTTTTTACTGCAACCAAACAAAAGTATTCATGTCTTGCATGCATGGTGTCACTTAGTTTTCTGTGCATGCAAAAAGCATAGATGTCAGCCTTGAACACATCTTAGCCGATTGAGGAAAAAAAATCCATATGAGACCTAATTTATCATTAACGCAACTGAGAGGCGCTTTCCACTAAATTAATCAAGAAGCTGATGTTTACACTCTAAACAGCCTCTGGGAAGGTAGCTTTTGTTAAACAAAGTTTAAACCGTGACCTAAAACTTCTTCATTTGTTATTGTGAAGCTCTTACTCTCTAATACATATAATCTCTGTCATTGCAAAGCTGTTAGATTTTTTGGACATATAAGAAGATCAATAGTCTATTGCAGACTTGGGGCATTATTTTCCACTTATAGTTTTTTTGGGAAAGGGGTTCCAAACATAGGTTAATGACTAAAAATAAATAAATAAAGAGTTCCTTTAACTGGATGTTCAAACAGACCTTGAGATTGATTCATCAAGCTCAAGATGCATCGCATTACTAGTTGCAGAGTTCAAAACAATATGGCATTTAGATACCAAAATAAAACAAAGCCTAATTGAAGAGGGACAAAAAAATTTTTTTGAGAAGTAATAAATAGTTGTATTGATAAAGATAGGCATAGTGAAGAGGGACAAAAATCAAATGGATATTTAAAAAACCAGACACGGTTTTTCTTTCATGATGTATTTGAGTGTGCGAAGAAAGAAAGACGCACCACTTCTGTGCCTGGCCATGCCATTCACCTCCCCAAAGACGATTCACTTTGGCCTTCACAGCAGGAGGGAAGTCATACGTCAACCAATTTGGAACCTGTTAGCACATAGCCTGAATCATAATTAACAAAGAAGCTATCCTTACTTTACTCCACCCTACAAAATAGACTTTTGAGTGGCAACATATTATACCAGCACATCTTATAAGCTTCAAGCATTCTGAGATTGCTTCATCCTGCAGTGAAATTATACAACTCTAGCACCTTCATCGAAGTGATTTCAAAAATGTTCAAAGAATCGTGATGGCACATAAATAAAGGTTGGCATGTTCTTTCTTATGTTTTCTTTGTCATTATTACATTATTCTTTAAACATGAGGAGACCTAAATTTTGAAATTTTGGTGGTCCAGTGAATTCGTGGGCATAATCATACTGGTATAGAACTAAACAAACAGCAAACTGAAACAGTAGAAGCGCTTCATTTTTCCCCTACAAACCTCAGCAATAATTTCAGCAGATACTATTCCAGTTTCTTCTCGCAGTTCTCTGATGGCTGCAGATTTGGGCTCTTCGCCATCTTCGATGCCTCCCTGAGATTAAAGATCCCATAGCCAATTAAAGCCAGCTGCAATATGTTGACACTATGGAAAAATGTAGGGTAAAATTTGGGAATCTAAAAAAACATTGCGACACGATGCAAAAGAAAGTTCAAACTCTACAGTGGTTGGTGGAGACCAAAATCCGTCAAATGGATCATTTCACCTTAAGTATGGCCTTGAGGAAGGATGTCACTGACTCCAAGTAAACCCAAGATTTGTCTGAGGCCAAAATAGACTTAGAACCCAACATGACAAAATTTTCTGCCCAGAGACAGCAGGTAATGATGGTCCATTCAACAAATCAGTTGGGAAAATATTGGTAAAGAGTCTTTTACCATGTGGAAAATGTCTCGTAGGATGACAATACCGAATGGAGAGGTGGGGATATGAATAACTAGGTCAAACCCTTTGGCCCCACTACCTTAGCGGCCACAGTTAATTCATGTGGCAACAGAATTCTGTTAATACACCGCAATTATAAGGAATGCATTTACTCTACACAGTATCATCTACTAGATACCGTAAGTCATGCGGTCAAATCCTAAGGAATCAAATCAGTGCCCTTAAAAATTTTGGCTATGAATCCATATGATGTGTGCATCTAATTGCTTAAATAAATAAAAACATGAGCTTGTTAAGAGGTATCATAAAAGCAAAACAGATCATCTATGCCGTATGATGTATCACCTGAGGCATCTGCCATGCACCTGGAACATTCAATCTTGAAGCCACAAATACCTGCAAGAAAATCTCAAAAAGTTGACATTTTTTGTCCATTTGCTTATGCAGGCAGAGCTCCGAAATGAATCTTGAGTTTTTTATTGCAGCTTTACTTGTTCCACTCCAACATTTAATCCATGTAGGTAAATATCATTCTAGCGTTGTGTTTAATTCTGCTGAAAAAACTCAACCAACCTAAACACCCAACATCAATAATTCCAGCCAGAGTTTGACCGAAATTTCTAATTGCAGTCTTGCAGATGAGTCCAGACTAAAATATTCTATAGTTTTAAAAAAATTATAAGAAAAGATCATAACTTGATTTGAGTCCTGATTTCAAGAAAGCCACAAGAAAAGAATAATACAGGGTAAGTCCAACAAAGACAAAAACCATTACCAGGAAATTGAAAAAACCTCGGAGAAAGATATTCAACACTCAATTCTACTTTTTCTACAAGAAAATCCACTACCGATCTTTAATATCTCTTCTTATTACAGAAACAGCTGACCATCTACGCCCTTAACAAAAAAAGGAAAAACTGAAGAAGGGACAGAAGTTACTTGGTTGTCAGAGTTGATGAGGCAAATGCCAACGTTGGGACGGTAACCAGGAGGAAGACCCTCCATTTTCGCTTTGGAGCTTTCACAGAGAGAGAGAGAGAGAGAGAGAGGGAGAGAGTTGATGCTTATGACTCGAAGAAATTCAAGAAGAAAAAGAGGGTTAGTGGTGTTGTGGGGAAATAGTGAAGCTGATTCTGACTATTGACAAAAAGGCTGACTCAGAGGGGGGAGTGGGGTTCGAGAATTTTGCGATTCTTATCGTGCGCACCGTTCCACCCAGGGTTTAGTTTATTTAGTACCTATCAAATATTAAATTAGCTGGTGAGGAGGGATAGGCTCGTAGCGTCCTCTGCTTGTTATCATGAGCTCTCTCCATTTCTTCATTTTCTGAGTTTTTTATTGAATCACGATGGAACATGAGAGTGTGAGAGAGAGTGAGAGAGAGGGAAGATGATCAGGAAATAAGGACATCATGTCATAGGGATAGAAGGGGAAGGTGGGCGCATGATAGCATTGCGCACGGAGAGGGTGACGTAGTCAATCAGATAGCGAAGAGAAAATTTTTTAAGGAAAAAGCCAGATGTTAGACAGAAAGTAGTGGGCGAGGGAGGCCGTTGACTTTCAGTGGCAGCGCTACAGACACCCTTAAAAAAACAAGGAAAGTGGACCTACGCACTTATTTGCTTCCTTGTTTGTATCAAAGATCTTTTTTTCAAAAACAATATATATATATATAAATATGAAATTATTGATATTTTTTTAGATTTGTAAAATATGATAAGACTGAAAAAGTCTTCAGATTTGTTTTTATTTAGAGTAATGTTACCTACAGTTTTTAAATAAAGACTATATATAAGTAATTAATTAGATGAATATTTTGGAAATAATTCTTTCTTGAGTTTAAGGCCCAGTTGGTATTCTTGTAATATCTTATTATTATATTTTATATTTTATTTATTTTTAATTAATATTTAATATTTTATTATTATTTTTTTATTACTATTCACAGAATACTTAAAAATACCTCAATACCCAAACACAATCTAAAAATCTTTTCATTGAAAACAAACATAGCCTAAGAATATGCCCCGTGCAATACTACCATTATTACTAATATATTATTGCACGTTAAAGTTGTTGCTTTTAGGCGTGTTGTTAAATAGTAGATCACTAGTGGATGTTATAAATTATAACTTTATGTTTGGAGTCAAAGCGTTAAATAGTGTGAAAATGACGTTACAAAATATAGTAATATTAGATATAGTCTTAAGATAGATTTGGATAGTGAGATGAAATTTTTTTATTTTAGATAAAAGTTTAAAATATTATTTTTTAATATTATTATTGTTTTGAGATTTGAAAATTTTGAATTGAGATTTGAAAATTTTGAATTGTTTATTATATTTTGTATGAAAATTTGAAAAAAGTGTAAAGATGAAATGAAATGAAATGAGATGAAAAATTTTGTATCTCATCTTGATTGCCAAACCTATCAAAGTCAAGATTTAATTAGTGTTGATATTAAAGGACATATTGCAAATTGCCTGGATTTTAATATATAGCTTATTCAATCTCAGAGTAAAGTATAAGATCCGTTTGAATAGTGAAAGTGTTTCTTATATTTAATTTCATCATTATATTTTTTTTTAATTTTCACACAAAATATAATAAATAATTCAATTTTTTCAAATTTCAAAATAATAATAATATTCAAAAATAATATTCTAATAATATTTTATTTAATTTTTATCTAAAATCATCTCATTTCATTTCATCTCACTATTCAAATCGCATCTTATACTTTTTTATTTAGAGTAAAGTTAAGTATAATTTTAAGGTGTATAAATTTATTTATTTTTGTTAAAAAAAAAAAAGTAAATCCCATATTAAAAATTAAGACTGTATAAATAATTTCTCTTTTTATTTAACTATAGATAAGACAACTGAGATCAGAAATTGAAGTAATTAGTTTAAGATATCGAAGCGAAGATCACATGAAATCTACGTTTGTTGGGTTGGATCAAAGCAAAATAATTTATTTTACTCATATTTTATATAAACATCCACGTGCAGTTTGAGCATGCATTACGATAGCATGAGTTTGATCACGAGAATTAATTGATCCCACATGCCATTAAAAAAAAAAAAAATTGACAGCTTGTCAAAATTAGTATTTCTCCTCTCCGAGTCTCCGTTACTGAAACCCAGCTAGCTGATCATAATTCTTACGCATGTTTCACCGTAAACACGACAAGGTACGACCGCATCCATTGTTATCCTAAACTTATAAAAATATATATAATTTATGCGCATTAGTTAATTTTATTTTTAAGTTTCTTTAAAATTATAATAATATCCTTATTAAAATGATACTTTTTTTTATCTAATAAAGAATTTATACATACAATTCTCAAATAGAAACTATAAATAAAATTTCTCATTTATATATCTCTCTTTGGATGCAATCAACAAAAAAGTCTAAGCCCTTCATATTAGGGATCAGCGAAACGTATTGCAAGTTGACAAGTTCTTAATTAAATAAGGCGAGGCGACTATATACCATACTAATTAATATCAACGGTATTTTTATTTAACAAAAAAAAAATCAACTGTATTTTATGAGTTTATATATTTATTAAATTTAAACAAGACTTTTAAAGGAGAGAGCACCCGACATTGAAAATCTAGTCAAAGTACTTTAGATAATTATACGTTACAATGCGAGGGAAAATAAATAAACCTCGAAATAAAAAAATTATTTTCTAATTTGAGATTATTAAATTCTAACCACATCAATTTATTTTGATTGCATCTATTGAATACCAACTAATAATAGATTTAGACTCTTTATATTTTAAGGCATGGTATAAAAGAAAGGAAAATACTTATCGGATCGATGGTGCATTTTGTCTCTTTTTTAAAAAAAATATTTTTTAAAATAGGAGATAAAATGCATTATCGGTCCAATGCATCGGTTCTGTAGCAGCAGGATCTTAACGTATAGTCCCTATTTTGGAACTCATTTATAGTCCGCACGTGTATGTCAACTAAATGACCAAAAAGCCATTGGTCTTGCACGAGCAAGGAGAAATCAGAAGTTTAGAAACCCAGGCCATTCCCTCCTCTGGTCTTCAAAAGAGAAAGAGAGCAAATCATGCCTTGACTGCCCATCGGCACCCTCTCCATCAGATAAGAGACTGAGAGCATCTCATTGATTCCTCCTAAAATTTTTCATAATTTAACTTAAAAATATATTTTCTAAAATTTTTTCTTAAATTTTACTCATATTTCAAAAACCTTTTATATCACATTCATGATCTCTATCTCTATTTTATTAAATAATATTTCTCTATTCTTTCTTTATTATTTTTTTTCTCTCACTTTCATTTACAATCTTAACTACTAACTCTTTTGTCTTATTATCTTCTTTTCAAATATCACATTCTACTAAATATTTATACGATTTTGAGTATCAAATACAGTATTATTTTTCAAATTAAAATACGTATTATAAAAATAATATTTTTTTAATATGTGCATTTCTAACGATAATATTTTTTATTTTTTCTTTAACGGACATTTTTTTTATCTTCTCTCAAAACATTTTTTATTTTTTCTCCCACGGATACTTTTTTAGCTAGCCAGCCCAAATTTTCATGATGAATAAGACAAAATAGCTTGCTAGCCAGCCCAATTTTTCATGATCTCTGCGTGCTAATTGTAAATAATTGATTGTTATGTTATATACTATACCAACTTAATTATGGTAGATCATGAGTATGGAGATCATGATCAGTAGAGCTAATTATATATATAATTAGTGGTAGTGCTGTTTGCAACTTAATTATTGTACGTCTATATATATGTCAAAAGAAAAGAAAAGTAGTAGTGCTGTTGGCAACTCAACATAATGATAAATAAACATACAAATCTAAAAATGAATTGAGTGAAGTAAGTCTATCACACACAATATCATTCATCTCTTCCATCTAAGTTCATCTCCTCCATCCAACTTAACACAGTGATAAATAAACAACAACAAATCAATGACAGTAGTTGAAATAAGAACCAGTATCCCTCAAATCTAAAAATCAATTGAATGAAGCAAGTTTATCACACACAATATCATTCATCTCCTCCATCCAAGTTCATCTCCTCCATCCAACTCAACACAGTGATAAATAAACAATAACAAATCAATGACAGTAACTGAAATGAAAACCGGTATCTTCAAATCTAAAAATCAATTGAATGAAATGAGAACATATTTCTTTCAAGACAGTCCCAAAATGAGAATAATAACTAAAGAGTGACAAAAAATAGGATTAATTTACCCAATTGCATGTAAGATTTTTTCGACAGCCAAACAAATGGCACGTAACATTATCTCAAAACTTAAACAGCGAAGAACTTGCCCACGGTAATATCCATGGCTTACCTTGATCATGGCCTTGGGAGGAAGAAAATGTTTCAAGAGAAAAACAGAGAAGCATTCAAGATACGCAAATAAAAAAAATTTCAAAAATGAGGGAGATGGACTGTGAATTTTGGTGTTGCAAAATCAGAGCCTCAAAATCTTCAGCAAACTGAAAGCAAAACTAACAAATTTGATGATGGATTCGGGGCTGCATCTCGTTGGTTTTCGAGGGATGGATTGTGCCGAGAGAGATGAACGCGGAACGAAAGAGCAACAAGAATGCGATGGGGAGCTGCAGTTGTTCCCCATATATGGGGACCGACTGTAGCAACCGTATAATTTTATTGTATAATGAGGAATCCAATGAGGAAGGATTTTTCATGAAAACTCTAAATTCATCTCTAAATTATAGGGATCTATGCACCATAAAGACTCAGATGGGGATGCTCTGAGAGACTATACACAGTATCAGATACC
>QEOT01123389.1:0-58845 GCA_003123785.1 Pterocarya stenoptera | reverse complement strand
TTCTATTCTTCATATTCACACATCACATATTTATTTATTTATTATTTTTTTCTCTTACTAAATATATGATATATGAATGATGAGTAGCAAAACTCTTGACAGCATACGTAAAAAGTAAATAAATCAATTTCTTTATATCAAATTAACAATGAAAACAAAATAGTAATGGTAGGTACAAGTCTCAAATAAACAAACTCTATATAAATCTTTTGTGAAAAAATGAATCTCATTAATAAAAAATAATTTTTTTTACACATTTTTAAATGGAATTTACTTTTTTACAATGGCTTGTATGTGATTTGTCTATCTAAAATTTGTACAAATCATTTCTCAAAATGAAATAATATCAATGTTATATGCGGTTTTAAGATGTGTAACTTGTAAGTCTAGCGTACTCTCTTTCAAAAATAAAAATTAAATTAAATTAAATATTATAAAAATTATAAAATATTATCTATACTTACAATTTTATTTATATAAACAGACCTAATGTGTTAACGACCGTAAATGGTGAAAATTTTAAAATTTGAAATTTGAAATTCAAATTAAAAAAGAAAAGTAAAATACTAATAAAATGATATTACCACTCAGTACTTATAATATTATGCATAAAACTGTACGTACATGTAGCACAACTTTTAAAAAATATGAGATTCACATGAATTATTTTTTTAATGGTTGAGTTCACTATGTTTTAAAAAAAATTCATGAAACTTACACATTAAAATTATAAAAATCATTGCTCAAAATAAGTTGATGCAATGGAATCGATCTCATAAATATACATACTACACTGTCTTTCTTATAAATGTTATTTTGATAAGTCTTTCTTTTAAATGTTGTTATGCTTTATTTTTTAGAGATAGCAAAATCATATGCTTTTTTGCATTGTCTTGCAAACTAACGGCTAAAGACACCTCCCATTTTTCTTTTCTTTCTTTTGTTTCGTAATCAATGTCGTGTTACTTTCAGCATTATTGGACACATTTATTTTCCTTTTTCTTAATTTATCTTTTGTAATTAAGGGACTATTTGGAAAATGAAATAAGATAAGAATTTTGTAAATAGTAGCAAGATAGTTTATAAATAACAGTATGATAATTTGAGTTAAGTATCTTTTAGCTTTTGGAAAAGTAGAGAGAAAAAATTGAATACAAAATATTACAAAGTTAAGATATTGTTAGAATATAATCTTTCAATAATATTTTTGTTTTAAGATTTGAAAATTTTGAATTGTTTTTTATTTTTTGTTTGAAAGTTAAAAATTTTGTAATAATTAATTTAAAAGTATTTGCGTAAGAGTAATATTTGAAAATAAAATAATATGAGATGGGACGAGACATCCCTAAGGCTACCGCTTTCAAATCAGGTAGAAATCAAAATTTTGATTAGTGCTGTGAGAAAGTTTAGTGGTTTTAAAATGAATAGTATGAATTAAATATTTTGGATTTGAGACTCTCCGTATTACATTTGAATGTTGACTTGATTTCAGATGATATATAAATAGTAATAAATAAATAAATAATAAAAATTAATTTATAAATAGTAATAAACTGTTTGTCTGAGACTGCTTCTCACTCACCAAACCCAGCTTACCAAATATCCGGTGGCGATAAGAGAACAAATGGTTTTTTGCTTGGATTTTTAAAGCTCTGTAATGTTGAAGTGTCCAATAATGACGCTGAAAGTAAGACGGCAATTTTTATTTGGTTGCCAATTAAACAAAGCAATTTAGTCAAAATCAGTCGTAGATAATTCCTTTAAATATTAATCAGCAAACGTTAATGTCCAGACGGCATTTAGAACAAGACGCCAACAACCATCAAACATATTTACTAGGGATCTCAAATGATGTAATACGACTTTTACGGATCTTAATAAAGATTATTATTTAGCATTCCACAACATCCCACAACATCCTGTCATTTTGGGTAGTTGAACATATAAACTATAAAATCATCTTTAATTGGAGATGTAATGTGTTTAGTAACCACACCTATGAGTCTTTTACAATTATCTTATAATTCATATCTCGATCAACCGATGCAAATCATGTCGTTACATTAAAAATAATTTCAATTTTATAAAACCATTTGTTGTTTTATATAAACTTATAAAATAGTTGTAGAAGAGTTATAAACTAATCATATATCAACACATTTTTTGTATGAGAAGTACTACAAGTACAAAGATCGATCATACAAAAATAAATCCACAAATTGATATGACTTCATATGATATATTAAATATACTTTACAATATATGTAATTTTACAATCTAACGTAATATATCAAACAATGTGAGTTTGTGAGTTTATTTTGTGTGATCTTTTTATCACTAAAGCATTTTTCTTTTAGTATAAAAACCACCCTCTATGACAGTAATTACTATGGATGTTTGGCTGGGAAGGAACAAAGCGGCAGCACGAGACCACCCATGCCCTCCGATCTTGAACAATCATGCAGAAACGTGCTCTTTCAAAAGGGAACAATATATGTAAGAGCTTGTACTTTAATTATTTTGAATTTTGATGTCTCCTTGTACAAATAAAAACATACGTTTCCTTTTGCATAATGCACAGCTAAACATGTTCCAAATATGGTATCAAGTTTACTGCCTAAATACTCTGTTTTTGAATTATATATTCTTAGAAATATAAAAGGTTTTGATACATAGATTTTTTCATATGAATTATAAGATAATTATTATACAGTTTGTCGTGTTTTTATTGTTGATGTTATATTGGAAGTCTAACAAAGCAACAAGATGGAATCTTTATATGAGAAGATTTTTAAAAAATATATATGATTACGCTAAGTAATGTTATATACATGAATTATAGTGTGTGTAAGTATCGTATACTTTAAAAAAAAAATTAAAGTCTACCATTAAAAAAATATATATATTTTTATATTGGTTTCAAATTTACTTATTTTTTACAAATAAAGTGCAGCCTTGTATATCCTAAAACTACAAATATCATTTATCAATTAAAAATTAGAAGATGTGTAGTCCCAACCAAATGCTCTACAACAAATACATTGCATGATTCGAATAAAACAAAAGTGAAAGGCAAAGAAGTCAATATTTTGTTTGAAATCATTGTTTCAAATTTGAGATAAGGAAGGAACCGTTGTAAATGTCGTTTTCTTATTAATCTCGATAAAAATTACATGGTATTAACTACTGGTTCAAAATTCAATGGATAATGATGCAACAAACTTGTTTGTTTCAGAGTATTCGATGGATCATTTCATGCCCCCATCCTTTACATCCTTTAGAAGAAGAGTAAAGAGTTTCGACGGAGCATTTGGATATTGATGTGATTTTAAATAATTTGAGTTAATTTGTAGATAATAATATTTTATCAATCCTATTGAAATGTGTTTAAATGTAAATAGATTAAGATATATGTTTGAATTAATGAAATAAGTTAAGATAAATTTTAACTTTTTAAACCTTATTGCAATTGGCAAAAGAGAGAATAATACACAATCTCTCCAAGGAGAAGAAAACCTATAGTAAGAGTGTTGTCGGGGGAGGCAGCACATGGCCCATTTCAAAATCTGGTGAGGATGCTGGCTATCGAGTGAGAGTCCAACCTCTAAATCTGAAAAAGAAAAGAGAAACCTTAAAAAAGATAAAAAGAAGACAAAAGGCTCGATCTTTGTACAAAATGTAGTCAATGAATGCATGCATGAATCCCATGTCAAAATGGAGATCTCAAATTTACCAACAAACAAGTTTTCGATATGTCGAGTAGAGCACTAGTATTGATTTCTCTATATGCATATATGTAAAATCATATATTTTAGAAATTGATTTTGTATATCAAGAAAAATTCACATATTGGATTATGTATCTTAAAGCCAAACAATAATAATTTATTATTATTATTTTCTTAATTTTTTTTATTTTTTACAATTAGCACCACTGCAAATTCTATCATTTAGCATTCACTAGAATTATTTTCCTAAAATTCTATCCGTTGGTGGAGAGAGAGATAAGAGAGGGGGAGGATAGAGAAAACAAAGTAATAAAATAAAATTTAGAGAGTGAATAATGCATCTTTAAATTTGTAGAAACACTGTCTATAACTATGCAAATTTTTAGATATGAATAATCCAATGCTGCTCAATTTAAGGTCATATTATGCAAAGAGAACTGCCATAAACATAAAGAAATTACACAAAGTAAACCCACAAGCTGATGTGCCTTCATAGAATCTATTATATTTACTTTATAATAAAAATAACTTAACAATCTAGTGTACCATATTAAACTACATCAGTTTATAGATTTATTTTTATGTAATCATTTTGTAACTAAAATATTTTTCTTATGTAAATATGTAGATGCATAATCCAATACTAGTGGTCTTAAGAAAGATATTGTCGATATCTTAGCTATTTTTGTTGAAGCTCCTTGGTTGCTGCCCGACAATACTTATGGGTATTGACTGTCGACGAAGCATAAACAACATGATAAATAAAACAATCACACGTTTCAGATAAAATTACCTACAAGTTGTGGTTTTGATCCGACCTTTGTGTGATATATTAAATTTTAAAAAAAAATGCTTTGATTTTAAAGGGATTATAAAAATAAATTTAATAGTTTGATTGGTACGTCAAATTATAAAATTATTTTTATTATAAAATAAATCTAATGTATCATATAAAATTAAAATTAATTTATAAATTTACTTTTATAAAATATTTTTGTCATGACAATGATCGGTTTCCGCCAAACCTTTGAATTAATTTTTGGAGCTAAAAAAGCAAAGCATAAGGATACATAATTAATTAAGAATACGTAGGTTGTAAATGACGTGTTGTTGTGATGAATGTGGGCCAGCAAGAAGGATTATAATTATATTGCTGTTCGATCTCAAGGTGTGGGGGGGCCACCTGAAAAGACCAGCCTTTTCAATTCTATCATACCTTGCAATGCACTTCTTTTCGAATAAAGTCTTGCTTTAAGTTAAAGCATGTAAGGTTGAGACCCAATAATTAGGAATGGTAATTTGAATTAAAGTTTCATCATTTGTTGGCCGCATTAGCTCTTGTTATCTCATCTTTTCTAATCAACCTCATTGGGAACCCTATTAATGATTTCAATGGACACTTGATTAGCCAACAAATTAGCCAACAAATTTTCAAAAATGATATGCGCACGGACAAAAACATGAACAATAGACCCTACATTATTGTATTGATTTATGTGGACTTTCTTTTAATCATAGAAGAGCAAGAATTACGAGAAGAAGAGAATTCAAGATATCATAGATGAGGTTAGAGTTGAATAAGTGGGTTAGCCCATTTGAAGACGTCAATTTGACTAAATTGTACACAATAAAGTCGGCACTTAACGTGGATTTGAGTATTGGATGAATTGAAAAAAAAAAAAAAAATCTATTCATTATCTATTTTTTCTTCATCTTCTCATCATCTCATAATGTAGCATTAAATGATAGGTTCATAAGTAAAATATAATAAATAGTCTTCAATCATCTAATGCCACATAAAAACCATGACGTCTACCAATTTTGCCATATCCCTCATTTTTTGTTTTGTGTACCCTACCTCCAAGCTAGTAGCTTTCGTGCCAAATAAGACGGCCACAAATTCTATCATTTGGATTGAATAAAGTAGAATTATATGAATTGAGTGAACCTAAGAAAGGAATTCTCGACGTGAAAACACAGAGACAAAGGGCTAATATCCAAAGAGGAAAAAAATTGGATTTGGTTGATGAGTCTATAGATTTTACAGATTCCATGGTTCAGTGTAGGCCTATGCAAAAAGGGCCTTGGCCCGATCCGTCCAAGACATCCAAGTGTTCCAACCCAATCAAATGTGGGTTCAACGGGTCAAAAATTAATAGCGGGTTTTAAACAATGTAACCCGTTAAAATCAAAAAATCTCTTTCTCCTCATTGCGCCCTGCGGAACCCTAGTCATCATCGCATTCTCCATCGCGTTCTCCATCGTGTTTCTTCGAGCTTCCAAGCCTCCATTCCACTGCTTCATTGCTTCTCCTACGTCCACATCACAGGTCACTCTCTCTCTCTCTCTCTCTCTTGCGTCCACCTTTCTTCACTGGCTGCTCAACTCCACCTTCAAAATCCACTTCTCCATTGATAAGATTCTATATTTTATTTATTTTTAACTTTGTGAATTGATGAGGTGATTATTGAAACCCACTTCTCCATTGATGAGATTCTATATATATATTTGTTTATTTATAAAATGTCTAAAATTGAGAAAACAACAGTACTATTCTCAACTTATCCCTTTCAATGGAGAAGATATATAGCTCTCTGTTTTCTCTTTGCATTATTTTTTACAGAATTCAAAGATAAACATTGCATCCTTTGCATTTTGTTATGGGTTTGGTTTTCATGTCTATACAGAGTTATGAAAGATAAACATTGCATCCTTTGAATATTATGCAACGATTGAATTTATTTGAGTTCAATGCAGTACAAAACATTTAAAACAGTTCATTGCATTCACAAAAACAATATAGATATTAGTAAATTACTAAGAAAAGTAATTAATCAATTTCTGTATCTTTACATCTACTAATGAGATTCAGCCTAAAGAACAATTTCTGTAGAAGAACCCAATGTCCAAGGATAATATCCCTGTTGCATTAAGAGCAAAAATGAAAATAGCTCCATTTAACTTCCCATATGTTTCATAAGGTTAACAAAAATGAAACATCATCCCTTTAACTTCCCATTTATCCATTAAATTAGAATGGCTTTTTTTATCCCATTAAATTATAACAGCTTTTTTTCCTTTTCAAATTTGAATCCACCTTTCTTGGTTCATCTAAGAGCATAAAAATAGGTGTCACTTGTACACTTTCATTTATTGTAGGACGAAGGTTGCCTATGTTACAAGCCTCTGGTTTACCTTTTCTTGATAAGTAAGAACCTCTTATTTACTGTGGCATGAATACATAAATAACATATTAAAATGTGCCAACAATTTCCCATTGATCAACATGGGACCACCTAATACTAAAAATACATAAAAAGCGAGATTTCAAAGATTATAGTTGGCAACAATAATGGGTATCACAAGTCCACAAACTATCATTTTTTGCTTCTACAAAGGTCTACAATCCATAAAATGAACCATAAGCATCTTGATGAGTGTACGAAAGTACACTCTAAATATCCTATTATTGGACTATAATGCTAAAATGTGAATAGAAATTATAGGAATTAATGTGTATTATTGAATTGAGTTTCTATTTATTTTGAGATACTCCTAAGCAGATTTTTATGTTTAATTTTAGGGACTATAAAAGAGTAAGTCAACAAGACCCAGTCAAATCCAAAGGACTTTCAAATGGGCAAGAGTTGGAACAATCTAAGAACTTTCAATGAGTGTGGGACTCTTCAAATAAGGATAATGATGGGATTTAAGACTAATTCGGATCAAGAGAAATAGTCAGAGTCCAACATGCTCTAGGAGACTATCTGGATATATTTTAGTATTTCGACCATAACTTTCGACTCACATATCGGATTGATTCGATTCCAAATGCGTTGGAAAGCTAACTTAAAGGGCTACGACTTTGTCTCAATAAAAATTTCCAAACTCGAATTCCTGAAGTGGGTACATGGCTGCCAAGATAAGTCTCAAGATTTAGGCGATTTTTCTATGCGAGAATCATGAAGATATTAGGGTTTCTTTTCTACCTTATATAAGGATATCATTAGGAGGCTGAAAAAAGAGGAAGGGAGGGGGAGAGGAATGTAATTGTCATGGCTGCCGTTTGCTTTACCTTTCTCTTGAGATTTTTGTTATCCATTATATTTATGGGTAACTAAATTCTCAAGTAGGGCTAGGGATGAACTTGCACATTAGATGGTATTTGTAATTTACTTTTGATTTATGTATTTGATTTTTAATTACTAAAACTCTTTTGTTTTATCATTCTCAATTCATCGTTGATGTTCTCTCTCCGAATAATCATAGAATTTATTCTGTTTATGGATTCAGTCATGCTTTTTCCATTGAATGGATTAGCTCTTTGATTATGTTTGGATCAATTATTTATCTATATTGATTTAATTCTTTGCTGCAATATCGCTTCCTGAATATATTGTTGTCGTTGGATTTTCTCAATAGTGATAATAATTTACGTTTTTAAAAGTGGTGAATGATTCTTCATAGGGTTACATTTGGTTTAATCTTGGTTTATAAATCTATATCTTCCGATTGGAAATTTTGGGAATTGAGTTTCCAATTGAGTTATCCAATGAATCAAGAATAATTAAAATACCGGATTTGTGCAAGGGATTCCTAACGCTCTACTGTTTATCAAATTTAAGTACTTCTTCTGTTGATCACTTTGCTTTGCCTTCATTTGCATTTAAAATTAATCTTTGTTCTTTCTACTATTCTTTTAATTTGTCTCTCTGTGGAATCGACATCCCAAAGCTTTGCTACAAATACCGCATTATTCTTTGGGCGTAATCACATCTCCTCTATTAATCTTTATTATCACATCT
This sequence comes from Pterocarya stenoptera, assembly GCA_003123785.1. Classification (NCBI taxonomy): domain Eukaryota; kingdom Viridiplantae; phylum Streptophyta; class Magnoliopsida; order Fagales; family Juglandaceae; genus Pterocarya; species Pterocarya stenoptera. The sequence goes on along the minus strand of QEOT01123389.1, from coordinate 50,313 downwards.
TGTTAGTCAATAATTAGCCATTGGGTTTCACAAGTACTTATGTACACTTATTTGATCAGTAGTTTCTCTTTGTTTTGAGTTTCTTTAAATCATAAAAATAGAGTAATTTTCGGTTCATATCCTAATATCTTGATTTTTGTTTGTTATATTATATGTCAGTTCATATATGGATTGCTTCGAAAGTGACACTCATATAAATTTAAGAGATAATGAGACTCCTACTATTTTGAAAAATCGATCACAAATGGCTTCAAATATTAACTTGTCTAGTGACACAAGTCTCCCAGTACCTCCTCGTAAAAGGAAGGCAAATAAGGACCCCTCAGCAATCACATTTGTCAAAATGTGTCAAAGTAATGATGCAGTGTTGAAATGTATGCTAGCGAATATGAAGATTAAGTATGACAAATATTGGGGATCAATCGAAAAGCCTAACTTGAATCAACTTATTGTTGTTGTTCTTAATCCAAGATGCAAATTTAGTCTTTTACAGTTTTGGTTGAAAAAATATATGGTGGTAATTTAGTCGAAGAAATGATTGCAAAAATAAAACAATTGATGATTGACATTTATGGAGAATATAGTGTTGTGTATGAGAGTTCAAGTGGAGTTTCCTATTCTGAGCCTCCTTTCTCAGTTGATCCTAGTATGATTGATTTTGATTCTCAATAGAGTTTTTGGGTTGAGTATGAGCAAGAAATAATTGAATCTAATTTGGTGAACAAATTGGAGATCGATTAGTACTTGGAACATGGTTGTGGGATACAAGTTCAAATTTTGATATTTTAGATTGGTGGAAGATCAATGAAGTAAAGTATCCTATTTTGGCAAGAGTTTGCACAAGATGTGATGGTCATTCCGATTTCTACTGTTTCTTCTAAGTCAGCCTTCAGTACAGGGGGTCGGGTGCTTGACCCATTTCATAATTCACTATCTCCACAAACAATCGAGGCACTCGTTTGTACACAAAACTAGTTGAGGGATCCAATACCTATTGATCTTCGTGCCTCCTTAGATAATATTGAAAGCTTTGAGGCGGAATTGAGTAATAAACTTATTTCTTATTTACATATTTATTAAACTTTTTCATAATGTTTATTTTTATATCATTTAATAAGTATCATGTGTTTTTTTAAAGTTTGATCCAAAATCAAGCTTTACTTACGTTGATGAGAAGTAACTAGAGGCTTATGGTCTGCATGATGGTATGCTTTTCATTTTCACTCATTTGTTAGAGAAACTAAACCACTTTGTGTTGACTTGAATTATTTGATGTGCTATTATTGATTTGGTATTAGACTTTCATAATGGCAGATATAGAGGAAGAGATGGGAAGCTGCTGTAATTTGATCGTTAGATGCTCCTCAGTCCTTTATCAGTTGATGTTCATATTTTTGTAATTTAGATAGTTTTTGTAATAGATGGTTTTTGTACATTTTTTTATTAGTTTTAAGGACGTACCTGAGGTGCTTACTAATTAGTGGTATCATGGGCAATGGATAAAGTCCATCCAAGGGCTCTTTATTTTTTATGAAAGTTTATTTTTTAGGAAGTACTGCTGAAGTGAGGTTGGCTGCTTTTTTATTACATTGTTATGCATGGTGGTTGTTATTTTTAATTAGATTATTAACAGGATTTGAATGCAATGTGATAGGCTTGAATAGTTCTTTGCATATGCTTCTTTTTAACATGATTTGAATGCAATGTGACCCTGCATTCAGCTGGTAACTTAACACCAGGTCACCAACATTCATATAGTTTATACAAGAGGGACAAAAAAAAAAAAAAGTGGCCCGGCCCAACCCTTATAGTGCGGATCAGGTTGGACCAGTTTGGCATGCAAATAGTGTCGGGCGGGGTCCAGGCCTGGTTGGATCGTATCGGGTTGCAGCCCTAGTTCAGTGTATCATGCTGGTGCTAACGTTTAGAAATGGCAATTGCTGTATTTGCATGGGGAGACAAATACCTACATTGTTATTATTTTTTTTTATAAATATATACCAACTTTTAAGCAAGAGTTGATATAACATATTGGGAAGCACTTAAAGCCTTTGGATTGGACCTAATTATGATCCATACAATATTATCTCCACTCACTTTTGACACATTTTAATCGCATACAGACAGTCCATGCATGCAACCCACCTATAACTGCAAGGCCTCCATAATTAATTAATCGTGTTTTGGGCCATTTAACAAGTCATTTGTCCTTTAGTTTTGGAGATCTCAAACACATCACACAACAAAATGGAGATATTGAAAACATCTTTTGTTAAAGAGGAAAAAAAAAACGGAGGGGAGAGGAGGCAGAGAGCATTTGCATATATGCACAGTAAACTAAAGATTACCAAGAACCTGGAAATTGCATTTGCAAACACAACTTGTTATATCACTCAATGCATCGTTTTAGAATGAATCGATTTTTAACCATTTCCGACTACTATTTTGAAACAAATACATAAGAATGTGCCTTGACAGATTTTTTTTTTTTTTTTCCCCCTTTAAAAACAATGGCATGCCTCAATGCATTAAGTGTGGTACAAGTTTGACAAACCATAGAAAAAAATTATCAATTCTCTCGAATTTCTAAAACATTAATTCAATTTTGAACTAGCTAGCTTGAGTTCATTTTCCATCTATACACGTGAATCGGTAAATCTAATTATAAAAAAGTGAGACTTTGTTATAATGTTCGTGACTAGCTTGGTATTATGGTTTATCAAAGACCCCCTCATATACTTGTGATAATTCTTAAGATATCTTTTTTTGATAGGTGTCCGCTCTTAATATATCGGTAAAGACATCACAGAAGCCATGAATCCATCATTCATAAATGCCAAAACAAGTTTATGATACTCCTATCATTTTTAATTTTTATAACTGATTTACTCCCTTCAACTAAACTCAACACATCTCTTACCTGCTATTGAATACCATTAAAAAATCCCCGTTGAGTCTCCTCTCTGGTCTCTCTCAAAAGAGAACAGAGATGGTGTAAAAAGTTTTTGCGTGAGTGTGTTAGTCTCTAGCGTGAGTGGGGGAGGTAAGGTTTGTTTTATTATAGTCATGGAAAGAATTGAAGAGTAGTGAGGTCTGTTAAGACTCACAAAGGAAGAGGATGCATCAATGGAACTTGAGTGGGGAAGCAATGGCTAAGGTACAATGAAAAAGGAGAAAGGTGTTTGATTGGTAAAGTTTGCTCTGAGCGTATGATAGGAAATGTTGTTTTGGAGACTACCATGACCAAGATATGGAGGTTGAGCAAGTCGGTAATTTTTTAGGAAGTGGGACAAGACATGTTTATTATAAATTTTGCAACTCATGCGGATAAGCAAAGGATAGAATGATGGGCACCAAGATAGACCTAATCTTAAAGATCCTTTGCAAGTTCCAGATGGGTCAATTACAAGGTCAAGAGCTAAAAAGATCAATGAGGCAATGCAAGGATTGGTGCAATCCACTTGGGATGAAGCTAGCAAGACTCCAACACTCAAGATGGGTTTCAGAGAAGGAGATCCAGTTTTGATCCACTTGATACAAGCTATGAAAGACATGAGCTAGAGTTATTGTTTGAACCTTGTTTAATTTATTAAATGGCTTATTTTATTAGTTATAGGAATTAGTCTAGAATAATGGGGCTTGAGGATATTTGGTCCACATATGTTTTATGTTTCATGAACTAGGGTTTCAAGAAAAGTTTTTAAGGGTAGTTTACGGATTGTTTTAATTTGCAGCTAGGGTTTCTTTTGGGAAGGCCTTGTATTTCGCCCAATGGTATTTTGGGAAAGGATTTTATGTTAACCTAGGGTTTTTGAGAGATTGAGATATGTAAGTTACTGTAGCCGAGTACTGTACCCGCGGCACTATTCACTCAAGGGTATTTTTGGGAGGACAGGCCCTTATTTTGGCTAGGGTTTTAATTAGGTTTTGGTTTAAAGACTCTTTGTAGTCTCATTTTAAGAAGTTTATGAAATTTGATGAATTTATTCATTGTGAGTTGAGTTTATTTCCTTTTGTTCTTAAATGAACTTTTGAACTTATCAAAGGCAAATCACAACCTTTGTGGCGTTCTTCCTTATAACTTAGATTCTTGAGACATGTTCTTCAACGGGTCTAGATTCTCATATAATCTAGGTTCTTGAAACAAGTTTCCCAATGGGTCTAAATTTTTCATTGGCTTGATTTTGGCTTTTTTTTGTGAGTTTTCAAATTGATTGGAGGTTCAAGGGATGCTATTCCCACGGGTTCATATCATTTGGTATTCAGAGCAAAGTTTCCAATCAGGTCATGATTCTATCTTTTAATTCTTGTATCTTTAAATTTAATTCTAGGGTTTCATTGTTCTAGGGTTGCCAAAAAAAAGGTAGGCTACTGAAATTCTTAGGATTTTTAGTTTGGCTGAAATTTGCATCACCTAGGGTTTCAAAATTCTAGGGTTTCTTATATCTCTAAGTTTGTCAATTGTTTGAAGTGTCGTTCCATTGATTCTCTACTTCATTGTCAATTCTTGTGTGTTTGAATTCAATTGCTTGATTTTCATAATTGTGTGATTGAATTAGAGAAAAGAAAAGAAAAGAAAATTAAAAAAAAAAAGGAAAAAAGAAAAGAAAAAGGTAGCATATTCAAAATTGATCATCAAATGGACTGAATACATTTTTCTAGTTGGTATCTTGTTTTATAATTACTCTTTCCCTTGTATAAATTTCTTGAGTCTCGTGTCATTTTATTCCTTCCTTGTTTCTTGAACCTATTGTTGGTTGGAATAATACAAGGTTGTATTGTCTTGATGTAGTTTAACGAGTTTTTGAAGAACTTGAACGGGAAAACTCTTGAGGTAAAAGGCAAGAGAGTGTGAGATTATTATCGGAAAAAAAAGCCAACTAAGAGTGAAACACGAGTGAAATGACATTATTCGAGTGTAAACACGTAAGGAAGTGTGTGAAGTTTTCTCCTAACATTCTTTTTATGCAGCACATTACGATGTCTCATAGGAGTGACTCATCACCAAAGGGATGTCAGATAACTCATCCTTTGTGTTGCAAGCCATACAATAACAGTTTGAGCGGTTGAACTTGATGTTGGGTGAAGTGAGGGATAGATGAATCAACGAGATGCAGTGTGCAGAAAACTGCAAGGTGGGAGAGATAGGAGGAGGCGTGAGCCTAGTATTGAACAAAAGTGTAAGAATGAAGAGTATGGTGAGTCTCTTGTTGCCAAGCATGCTCTCAATACACAAATTAAGATGGATGATATTTAGTAGCAGAGCAAGAACATTTTTCATACTAGATGCCACATCAACAACAAGGTATGTAGTATGATCATTGATGGGAGGAGTTGTATTAATTTGGCTAGCACTACTTTAGTTGAGAAATTGAATTTACCTACCTTGAAACACCCTAGACCATCCAAGTTATAGTGGTTGAGTGATTGTGGGAAGGTTAGGGTAAATAAGCAAGTGCTAGTTTCTTTTTCATTTGGAAAATACCAGGATGTGGGGTTTTTGATGTAATGCCTATGCATGCTGGTCATATTTTGTTGGGAAAGTCGTGGCAATATGATAGGAAGGTGATCCGTGATGGGTTAAGGAACATAAACAGTTTTGAAAATGATGAAAAAAAATCAAACTTGCTCATTTAATTCCAACACAAGTCCATGGGGACCAACTAAAATTGAAAAGTGAGGTTGCTTAAAAAAGAAAGAGTGAAAATGAGAGTGATCAAAAAAGAAATAGTGAAAGTGAAAGTGATAAAAAAAAAAAAGTGAAAAAGAGATTGAGCTAAAAAAAAGAGTGAAAGTGAGATTGAGCTAAAAAGCAAGAGTGAAGGTGCAATTGAGAAAAAAAAATGAGGCTGAAAAGGAGAGAGAGAAAAAAGATAAGGTTGATGCGAGACCTCAAGAAAAAGAGAGAATGAGTTGAAAAAAAATTGTGAGGTCGAGAGTTCAAAAAAAGATGAAGAAAAAGAGAGTGACAGAAAAAAAAGAGTGGAAAGAAAAGAGAAAGTGAAAGGGAAAAAGAAAGTGAAAAAGAAAAAGAGAGTGGAAAGAAAAGAAAGAGTGAAGAAAGTGAGATAAAAATAAAAAGAAAATTGAGTTTTTATGCTAAGGCGAGTCTTAATACTAACGAAGTTAACGTATCTTTGCCTAGTGTTATTGTCTCTTTGTTGCAGGGATATGAGGTCGTCTTTCATAGCGGTGTGTTTAGTGGATTGCTACCTATTAGAGAGATAGAGCACTAAATTGATTTTGTGCCAAGTGCGACAATTCCTACCCGACCTTTCTTCGAAGAACATGAGTCCTTGACAAACTTGAAGAGGCAAAGTAAGTTGTTGACTAGAATGCATGCTAAGTGGGAGGATTGTATTGAGACTTTTCTTCATGTAATCAAATACACACATGGTGAGGAAAATTTTGTGGTTAATGGATTAGTAAGAAAGTATGTCCTTATCTTTATTTTAAATGCAAAGTTATTGAGATTTGAATATGATAAGAAATTACATGCTAATGATGATGACTTTGCTAGTGTGTATGGAACATGTGAGAAAGCATCATTTGGTAAGTTCTATAAACTAGATTGGTACTTGATTACGCTCAAAGAATAACACGGCAGTTGTAGTAAAGCTTTGGGGTGTCGATTCCATAGAGAGACAAATTAAAATAATAGTAGAAAAATACAAAGAAACTGAGAAAAAAATATTAAATGATCAATGGTGAACAAAGATTAATTTTAAATGTAAATTAAAGTGAAGCAAAGTAATTAATAGAAAAAGTACTTAAATTTGACAAACAGTAGAGCGTCAGGAATCCCTTGCACAAATCCGGTATTTTAATTTTTCTTGATTCATTGGATAACTCAATTGGAAACTCAATTCTCAAAATTCTCAATCGGAAGATATAGATTTATCAATCAAGATTAAAACAAATATAACCATTTGAAAAATCATTCACCACTTTTAAAATACGTAAATTATTATCACTATTGAGAAAATCCTATGACGACAATATACTTTGGGAGTGATATTGCAGCAAAGAATTAAATCAATAAAGATAAATAATTGATCCAAACATAATCAAAGAACTAATCCATTCAATAGAAAAAGCATAACTGAATCCATAAACAGAATAAATTCTATGATTATTCGGAGAATAGAACATCAACGATGAATCGAGAATGATAAAATAAAAGAGTTTTAGTAATTGAAAATCAAATACATAAATCAAAAATAAATTACAAATACCATCTAATATGCAAGTTCATCCCTAGCCCTACTTGAGAATTTAGTTACCCATAAATATAATGGATAACAAAAATCTCCAGAGAAAGGTAAAGCAAACAACGGACATGACAATTAAATTCCTCCCTTCCTTCCTTTTTTCAGCCTCCTAATGATATCCTTATATAGGGTAGGAAAGAAACCCTAATATCTTCATGATTCCCACCTAGAAAAATCGCCTAAATCTTAGGACTTATCTTGACAGCCATGTACGCACTTCAGGAATTTGAATTTTGAAATTTGTATTAAAGACAAAGTCGTAGCCCTTTAAGTTAGCTTTCTAACGCATCTGGAATCGAATCAATCCGATATGTGAGTAGAAAGTTACGTTCAAAATACTAAAGTATATCCAGACAGTCTCCTATAGCATGTTGGACTCTGACTATTTCTCTTGATCCGAATTACTCTTAAACCTCATCATTATCCTTATTTGAAGAGTCATACACTCATTGAAAGTTCTTAGGTTGTTCCAACTCTTGCCCATTTGAAAGCCCTTTGAATTTGACTGGGTTTTGACTTACTCTTTTATAGTCCCTAAAATTAAATATAAAAATCTGCTTAGGAGTATCTCAAAATAAATAGAAACTCAATTCAAGAATACACATTAATTTCTATAATTTCTATTCATATTTTAGCATTATAGTCCAATAATAGTGTATTTAGAGTGTACTTTCGTACACTCATCACTCCCCCCAACTTACTCACTGCTAGTCCCTAGCAATTTTCATGCCAAGATGTTGAGATAGACCAAATAAAATTACACATAAAGGCCACTAAATCACACTTTCCAGATTCACATATCAAAGCAATCTTAGGAATTCAATAACCCTATCACAAGCAATCCACCTATAGCAATTCACAGAGTGTGTATGTGTTCCAAACTATATCCATCTAACCAGAAGCCCTGACACATGCAACATTAAGAACATCTCAAGCGAAAGGTTCAACTCCATAACTCATGGGTATAAAAGTGTTTCGTGTGAGGATTCTCTCTATGGAGTTGACAATGGGTGTACACACACTCTCATGGGAAACTAGGCAATTATGTACAAGCAACAAGCAAACATTGATCTTATGATAGGAACACTAATAAATGAGACTTCCACCACTCTTTCCAAAACCTTACTTAGGATCAGAACGGTCAACATAAAAGGTTGTAACGTGGCTTGGGTTCAAGGTTATATAAAAAAAAGGATGAAAATGTTTCAAAAACTTCTAAGTACATATAAAGGAAATCTTATTAAACATCTCAATAGATCACATTTCTCACTTGATGTATTCTCCAACTTTTCAAATCATCAAATAATGCCTCTTTCTTTTTCTTTTTCTTTTTCTAATTCTTTTTTTTTTCCATTTTTTTTTAAAACTCGGTGAACAATTATGTATGTCACCCTGGTATTTTGTTATTTTTACCCAACTTTGGTATTTTTACCTTTGAAACTCACTCACTTGAACACCTTGTAACTCATGTTCTTCCCCTTTCTCTCTCTCCTTTTATTTTCCTATAGAAAAGATAAAAATTTCACATCTTGTACACACTTGGAAGTAACAAGGGTAGGAAAAATCAGTGTATAGGTTATACTCCAATGTGAAGAGGTATAGATGATGTGGGCATATGAAAAGAAAAAGCTACATGTGTTTATTGGCTCAAACTTGGCTACTAGGGGTTTAAGATAGAAAGGGTTAGCTTGAAAGGCTCAAACGTTGATCCTAAGTTGACCTTTGTCATATCCCAAGTATATCCACCATCTTACCACAAACCATGTAATGATATTCTCAAAAGAAGTGTCCAATTCAACAGATCAATGAATGCTTATCACATATTACCGCATTTGTAGGCTGTCATTCCTCTCCAAAACTCACATGAATACTTAAGTAAAAGAGTTCCCTAGTTACATGTGTCAAACCACCACCTTACCACAAAGCTTGGATGAGTGCATTAGGGGTTCTGTGAATGCTTCAGCAAAAATGATTATGCTGGGTTTGGTGAATTCACGAAAATGACTATGAATGAGAATAAGTACACATGTGAAAAAGATGCACGTGTCATGCAAATTTTTTTTAAAAAATATTGGCACATGAAAATATGCTACAGAGTTCTAACAAGCATTTTAAACATTGACTTTGCACCACCACCCCCCAACTTAAATGAAACATTGTCCTTAATGTTTAAGAATCAAATTTGAATGGGGAGTAACTAAAAATGGTAGAATACACCTGCTGAGTGACATGAGTAGCTTGCTAAGCACCAAAGATGGTAAGCTGAAATGACAAAATAAAACTAACCTGTAAACAAAAACAAAGAAAAAAACAGCAAACAAAAAGGAAAAGAGACAAAATAAGAGAAAACAAAAATAAACAAAACAAACAAAACAAATTAAGAAAGAAAAAAAAAACATACCTACGTGGTGTGGTTAAGGTTGATAGACCGGATCCACAAGTGGAATGTCTTCCACTTCCGGAACCTGCCTATCAATTAATACTTTAAGGCGTTGACCATTTACTTTAAAGATCTGACCATCCTTAAGATCTCCTATTTCTACCGCCCCATTTTCAAAAACATGTTTCACGACAAAGGGGCCGGTCCATCTAGACCGAAGTTTTCCTGGGTGGTTATGGAATCTAGAATCATATAAGAACACTCGATCATTAGGCTTAAACGTTTTTCTCAAAATATTTTTATCATGAAACGCTTTCATTTTAGCCTTATAGATTCTAGAGTTCTCATAAGCATCATTTATCAAGTCCTTTAACTCGGTCAACTGAAATTTCTTAAGCTTATCTGCATTCAATTTCGAAGAAATACTAATAAGAGAAGTGTCACCTAGGCCGAGAAATGCATGCTTAAAACCTGAGGGCAGTGGCTTCAATTCCAATTTGGGACTATCCGTGCTTGAAGGAATCTGATTTTCACTTTTCTTAGACAGCTCCTCAAATTTTGGGTGCAAAATATGTGGGCCATAATCTGAAGTTCATCAAAAATAGCACAAACATCAACAACATCAGATGAATCATTCATAGTATCAAATTCAGAATTAATAAGAAAATATTCAATGGAATTAGAATCATGAGTTGTATGAACTCCCTTGTCTATGAGTGCGTCAATCATGTATGTTTGTTGACACTCATCATCCTCCCCAGGCTACTTACTGATGTGGAATATGTTGACCTCCATGGTCATGTTTCCAAAAGATAGTTTCATCAACTCATTCCTGCAGTTTATAAGTGCATTAGCCGTAGCAAGGAAATGTCTACCTAATATGAGAGGAATCTTAGAGTCAGACTCAACAACCGATTGAGTATCCAAAATTAAAAAATCAATAGGGTAGTAAAACTTGTCAATTTGGATCAAAACATCCTCAACTATCCCTCTTGGTTTCTTAACTGAACGGTCAGCCAATTGAAGCACAACAGAAGTGGGCTTAATTTCACCAAAATCAAGCTGAAAATAAATGGAATAAGGCATTAGATTCACGCTAGCTCCTAAATCTAGCAAAGTTTGCCCAAACTCATGATTTCCAATGCTGCACTCAATGGTTGGACAACCAGGATCCTTGTACTTGGGAAGAATCTGCTGCTTAATTAGAGCACTTACTTGCTCTGTTAGGAACGCAGTCTTCTTCACTTGGTACTTCCTCTTAACTGTACACAAATCCTTGAGAACTTTTGCATAAGTAGGCACTTGTTTAATCACATGTAAAATGGGAAGATTGATTTTTACCTGCCTTAAATTCTCTAGGATTTCATTGTTAGGATCCATAGTTCGCTTGCTTGATTTAAAAGCTTGAGGGAATGGTACCTTAACAGGACTCTTTATCACCTCAGGTTCCTTGGGCAGCTCGGCATCACTACTGTCTTGATTCTTCTCCACATCCTCTGATTTGTTCGTTGTTGGGATGTGTAATGACTTACCACTTCGTGTCAGAATGACATTCACCTCCTTCAAATTTTCTTTTGCCATGTGTTGACCGTGGTGTGAGGACTGAGCTTGAGAATGGAACTTACCTCGCTCATTCACACTCAATGAGCTTATCAATTTAGACACTTGGCTCTTTATCTCCTTATTTTCTTCCATAACCTGCGTAATCAAAGATTCAAACTTTTGGTTAGTCTTACCCTGTGCTTCAATAAACGCATACAAAGTGTCTTCTAAAGGACTCCTAGAAGATGAAAGTGCATGATATGGTGCAGGATATGATCTAGGGGGTTGCGCAGGCTGCTGGTTTTCAGACTTCCAGCTAAAATTGGGGTGATTGTGCCACCTTGGATTATAGGTATCAGAGTAAGGTGTAAAAGGATTCTTGTACATACCCAAGGCATTTTACATTGTTCCTTATACACCCCTCTCATCTCAGCAAGTGTGGGGCACTCTTGGGCAAGATGATCTATCCCACCACACACAAAACATGGTCCAAAAGACTCTGTATGATTAGCCACGTGTGTTAGTTTCAAGTCCTTAGTCTTTAATACCTCTAGCTCCCTAGTGAGCATCTCAACCTTTACCTTTAAGTTATCATCTTCCTTGAGATGGTAAATTCCATCACCATTTAGATTTCCTGCAGGTCGTGACCTATTTGTGCTCTCAGTAGCACTAGGTCCAGTCCAAGTGTGAGCTTTTTCAGCAAGCTCATTGAGGTATTCTATGGCCTCATCAGGATCTTTCTGTAAAAACTCATCATTACACATCATCTCCACAAATTGGCGCTCTCTATATGTAAGTCCCTCATAAAAATAGCTCGCTAAGCGCCAATTCTCATACCCATGGTGAGGATACATACTCAACAACTCCTTAAATCTCTGCCAAGACTGATACAAAGTCTCACTATCCTTTTGTGCAAAGGTGGAGATTTACCTTTTTAAAGCGTTGGTCTTATGTTGAGGAAAATATTTATTAAAGAAGACCTGAGTCATCTCACTCCATGACCCAATAGATCGGGGTCTCAGTGAGTATAGCCAACTCTTAGCTCTATCCTTCAAAAAGAAAGGAAAGAACTTAAGTCTCACAATATCATCAGTTGCATTATGACTATGAAAAGTCGCAACTACTTCCTCAAACTCCCTAATGTGCACATATGGATTTTCATTTTTCAAGCCATGAAAAGTAGGGAGTAACTGTATCATCCCTGTTTTAAAATCCAGTTGGCGAGTATTAGCTGGAAACATGATGCATGATGGTATGGCTGTGCGTGTAGGGTGGAGGTAATCATGAAGAGTTCTAATGGGTTGATCTTCGTGTTCACTTATTTCTTCAGGACTAGATGGATTGTTAAATAAAGGATTTAAAAAGTTTGATCCTGACTCTAGCACAGGCTTATAAGCAAATCTATCCAAAGCGTCTCTATATCTGTGCATGCAAGGTAACAAAATAATCAAAAGAAAAAAAAAATGCAGCAAGCAAAAAGAAGGAACGAAGTTACCGCCTTTACAAACTGTTGAAAAGAAAAACAATCTAGCAATTCTTTTACCATCTTCTCGGCAACGGTGTTAAATTTTGATTACGCCCAAAGAATAACGCGACAGTTGTACCAAAGCTTTGGGGTGTCGATTCCACAGAGAGACAAATTAAAAGAATAGTAGAAAAATACAAAGAAACTAAGAAAAAATATTAAATGATCAATGGTGAACAAAGATTAATTTTAAATGTAAATTAAAGTGAAGGAAAATGATTAATAGAAAAAGTACTTAAATTTGACAAACAGTAGAGCGTCAGGAATCCCTTGCACAAATCCGATATTTTAATTTTTCTTGATTCATTGGATAACTCAATTGGAAACTCAATTCTCAAAATTTCCAATCGGAAGATATAGATTTATAAATCAAGATTAAAATAAATATAACCATTTGGAAAATCATTCACCACTTTTAAAAATACGTAAATTATTATCACTATTGAGAAAATCCTATGACGATAATATACATTGGGAGCAATATTGCAGCAAAGAATTAAATCAATATAGATAAATAATTGATCCAAACATAATCAAAGAACTAATCCATTCAATAGAGAAAGCATAACTGAATCCATAAACAGAATAAATTCTATGATTATTCGGAGAATAGAACATCAACGATGAATCGAGAATGATAAAATAAAAGAGTTTTAGTAATTGAAAATCAAATACATAAATCAAAAATAAATTACAAATACCATCTAATATGCAAGTTCATCCCTAGCCCTACTTGAGAATTTAGTTACCCATAAATATAATGGATAACAAAAATCTCCAGAGAAAGATAAAGCAAACAGCGGACATGATAATTAAATTCTTCCCTTCATTCCTTTTTTCAGCCTCCTAATGATATCCTTATATAGGGTAGGAAAGAAACCCTAATATCTTCATGATTCCCACCTAGAAAAATCGCCTAAATCTTAGGACTTATCTTGACAGCCACGTACGCACTTCAGGAATTCGAATTTGGAAATTGGTATTAGAGACAAAGTTGTAGCCCTTTAAGTTAGCTTTCTAACGCATCTAGAATCGAATCAATCCGATATATGAGTAGAAAGTTACGTTCGAAATACTAAAGTATATCCAGACAATCTCCTATAGCATGTTAGACTCTGACTATTTCTCTTTATCCGAATTACTCTTAAACCTCATCATTATCCTTATTTGAAGAGTCATAGACTCATTGAAAGTTCTTAAGTTGTTCCAACTCTTGCCCATTTAAAAATCCTTTGAATTTGACTGGGTTTTGATTTACTCTTTTATAGTCCCTAAAATTAAATATAAAAATCTGCTTAGGAGTATCTCAAAATAAATAGAAACTCAATTCAAGAATACACATTAATTTCTATAATTTCTATTCATATTTTAGCATTATAGTCCAATAATAGGGTATTTAGAGTGTACTTTCGTACACTCATCAGTACTTGTTTAGAGAGAATAGACTTTGTGTGCCTACTAGTTTTATGCGTAAGTCGCTTGTGTGTGATAGACATGGTTGTTTGTTGGGTAACTTTGGTGTAAGGAAGACTTTAGACATGTTGCATGATCATTTGTAGGAATATCATTTGCCATTAATTGACATGTTGCATGAACATTTGTGGGAGTATCATTTGCTATTCATTAACGTGTTGCATGAACGTTTGTGGGAGTATTGCTTGTCATTCACTAAGTTTGCATATAATTAGAGTGATCATGTTGGTGTAAGGAAAACTGTAGATGTGTTTCATAAACGTTTGTGAGAGTATCATTTACCATTCATTGAATTGTTATATGGACATTTGCGGGAATATCATTTGCCCTTATTAGAGTGTACATATAATAAAACCTTGCATACTACTATTTCTTTTTCTCCTTTTGAAATTGTTTATGGTTTTAATCCACTTACTCTTTTAGCTTTCATACTTTTGTTTGCTGATGAAAGGAGTAGCTTGAATGGACCTTTTCACATTCTTGAGAAAATTAATGATAATGCATATAAAGTGGATCTTCCTGGTGAGTATCATGTTTTTACTTCTTTCAATGTTTCTGACCATTCTCCATTTGATGTAGATGGAGATTCAAGGTCGAATTCTTTTGGAGAAACGGGGAATGATGGGCACTAAGATAGATCTAATCTTAAAAATCCTTTGCAAGTTCCAGATGGGCCAATTACAAGGTCAAGAGCCAAGAAGACCAAGGAGGCAATGCTAGGATTAGTGCAATTCACTTGGAATGAAACTAGCAAGACTCCAACACTTAAGATGAGTTTCAGAGAAGGAGATCTAGTTTTGATCCACTTGATACAAGCTATGGAAGACATAAGTTAGAGTTATTGTTTGGATCTTGTTTAATTTATTAAAAGGGGTTATTTTATTAGTTATAGGAATCAGTTTAGAATAATGGGACTTGAGAATGTTTGACCCACATATGTTTTATGTTTTATGGACTAGGGTTTCAAGAGAAGTTTTTAAGGGTAGTTTAAGGATTGTTTTAATTTGCAGCTAGGGTTTCTTTTAGGAAGGCCTTGTATTTCGCCCAAGGGTAAAGACACTATGGTTTTGGGGGATTGAGATATGTAAGTTACTGTAGCAGAGTACTGTAGCCGCGACACTATTCACTCAAGGGTATTTTTGGGAGAAATGGCTTTATTTTTACTAGGATTTTAATTAGGCTTTGGTTTAAATACTTTTTGTAGCCTCATTTTAGGAAGTTTATGAAATTTGATGAATTTATTTATTCGGAGTTGAGTTTATCTTCCCTTGTTCTTAAATGAACTTTTGAACTTATCAAAGGCAAATCACAACTTTTGTGGCATTCTTCTTTATAATTTAGGTTCTTGAGACAGGTTCTTCAACGGATTTAGATTTTCATATAATATAGGTTCTTGAAACGAGTTTCTCAACGGGTCTAAATTTTCCATTGGCTTGATTTTGGCTTTCTTGTGTGAGTTTTCAAATTAATTGTGGGTTCAAGGGATTCCATTCCCACGGGTTCATATCATAGAAGGGGAAAGGCCATGGTTTTTTGACAATGCTCTGTTTGTCATTAATCCTCCGTTCGATGGTTTCACTCAACCACAAAGTATGAAGTTTGATAGAGCAGCTTTCTGGGTCCAGTTACACAATATGCCATTGGTGGAGATGAATAGAGAATGTGGTGAAAGGATTGGAAAAATAATTGGAATTGTGGAGGAAGTGGATGTGGAGGAAGGTGATGTTGAATGGGGCATGTTCTTAAGAGTTAGAATTTTGTTTGATATTACTAAACCACTTGCAAGAGGAAGGACTATTTTGATAAATGGTTCGAAAGTTTGGATTCCGGTAAAATATGAAAAACTGCCGAGGTTCCATTTCAAATATGGCCAAATTATTCATGATACATTGGGATGTCAGTCAAAGAATCCCTAAGTTTCAGAGGCAACCCAGTTTGGCTCATGGCTCCTAGCAGATACAGGGATTAAATGATAGTCAGATTATTACAAGTGGAGAAGTTCCAAAGATGGGAGGAGTGACCAACGAGGTTATCAGCGGAGCATTGTGGTTGAAGGTGGGGAGTCGGAGACTGAGCAGAACCAGAGACAAAAGACAGATATGGAAGGTGATACAAAAGATGGAAGTGATGACAAATTAGGAGGATAGGATTGGCAAGATACTTTCTGTAAGGAACCAATGTTGATTGAGGAAACGTGTATGGAAAGTCTTAAACTTGGAAAAAAGTTAAAAGAACGGGAGGATTTGAGGGGGTTGTGTGAGGCTGGATTTATGGAGAGTAACGAAGAAGAAGTAATGAAAGGGATAGAAAAGGAAAGAGGAAGAAATGATAGCAGAGATCAGGAAGGTTTGAATATGGTAGGTCAAAGCAATGATGGGCTTTTTCACAATGGGCCAACTAGTAGTGAGTTGAGGCCGACTTTCAATTTAGAGAGGTAGACTGCAAGTGGGCCAGTGGAGGATCAACAAAGTTGGAGCCGTGTGTCTACTTGTGAAGATTTCAACCACCATCATCAGAAGAGTCGTAACTCCCAAGCACATGGCAGTTGGAAGAAGAAAGCTCGAGCTATAGGTATGGTTTCTACTATTACTCATATAGAGATTGGAAGAAAGAGGGGATTTGGGGAAGTGAGTGAGTTGAATGCTGAATCAGGTTGGGTTAAAAAGTACAGGAGTGGTAAAGGGAGTGTTGCTTTTTTCTAATCTGAAATGGATCCAGCTAAAAGATGGTGATGTGGATTCAAACCAAATTATATCGGCAGGGTGATATGAACCCGTGGGAATGGAATCCCTTGAATCCACAATCAATTTGTAAACTCACCCAAAAAAGTCAAAATCAAGCCAATGAAAAATTTAGACCTGTTGAGGAACTCATTTCAAGAACTTAGATTATATGAAAATCTAGATCCGTTAAAGAACTTGTCTCAAGAACCTAAATTATAAGGAAGAATGCTACAAAAGTTATGATTTGTCTTTAATAAATTTAAAAGTTCATTTAAGAACAAGATGAGATAAACTAAACTCACAATGAATAAATTCATCAAATTTCATAAACTAATTAAAATGAGACTATAAAGAATATCTAAAGCAAAACCTAATTAAAACTCTAACCAAAATAAATCTCCATCTTCCAAAAATGCCCCTAAGTGAATAGTATCGCGTCTACAGTACTCGGCTACAGTAACTTCTTAAAACCCTAGTTCAACAAAATAATAACTTTCCCAACATGCCCTTGAATAGGCGCCCCCTTAAATCATTCTCATAATAAATCTAATTATTCTAAATTAATAAAATAAGTCCTTTAAATGAATTGAACAAGTTGAAAGCCTTCAAGTGTCCAAAGACTTCAAGTCATGTTGTTGCCCTCTTCCATAGTTTGTATCAAATGAATCAAAACTAGATCTTCATCCTTCAAGCTCATCTTGAATGTTGAGCTCTTGCTAGACTTGTCCCAAGTGGGTTGCACCAATTCTTGCATTGCCTCCTTGATTTTATTGGCTCTTAACCTTGTAATTGGCCCATCCGGAATTTGCAAAGGATTTTTAAGACTAAGTCCATGCCCATCACAGGGGCTGGTGCTCAACCCTGCCGAACGCCATGAAATTCAAGAGTTGGAATTCCCGTGGGCTTGGGGACTCACTGGAAATTCGAGCTCTTCGTAATTTGGTCATGAGGGAAGGTCCTGAGGTTTTATTTTTACAAAAAACAAAATTGGTTGCTAGAAGGCTGGAATTAATAAAGGTGCAATTGGGGTTTGAGAATTGTTTGGCAATGAATTGTGAAGGAAGGAATGGAGGTATAGCTTTATTATGGAAGAGTAGCCTTAATTTAGAGGTGTTAAATTTTTCCAAGTTTTATATACATAGTTGTGAAAAAGAAGATGGAGATGAGGAAGCCACTTGGTTGTTAACAGAAGTTTATGGCCATCCTAATACCACAAAAAGACATGAGACTTGGAATCTAATAAGGACTCTGAAGGGGTCTAATGAAAAAGCCTGGTAAATTCTTGGTGACTTCAATGAAATTTTAAGCAATATGGAAAGAGGAGGGAGACCTCAGCCTGAGAGGCAGATGCAGGAGTTTAGAACTGTGGTTGATGATTGTGGTTTGCATGATTTGGGATATTCAGGAGCTCCATTCACCTGGTGTAATAGAAGAGATAGTGTTTATAGCATTAATGAAAGGTTTGATAGATTCTTAGCAAACTTAAGATGGAGATCCCTTTTTTCCCACTGCTAGTGTTACTCATAGCGTAGCAGCTCACTCAGACCATCTTTCCATTATGTTAAATCTGAGTGGAGAGAAGTTTCACAATGGAGGGATCAAACTCTTTAGATTCAAGGCAATGTGGGCGGAGTCAGAAGATTGTGCACACGTGGTAAGGGAGGCATGGCAAGGGGTTGCAGGATCTAGATAGATAAGCTCTGTGATGGGGAAGATCCAAAGGTGTAGTGAAAAACTTACTACGTGGAATAAGAACAGCTTTGGGCAAATTAAACAGAAGATACAATCCTCAAGGTCACTTTTGAAGAAGTTATTATATGATGATCCTCAATGTGTAAAGAATGCAGAACACAAAGAAGCTAAAGCTAAAGTACAAAAGTGGCTCGAAAGGGAAGAGATAATGTGGAGGCAGAGGTCAAAGGATTTGTTGCTCAAGGAAGGGCACCTAAACACAAGATTTTTTCATCACAAAGCTTCTCAGAGGAGAAAAAAGAACTTGCTTAAAGGTATCCGAGATAAGGATGAGAATTGGAGAGTGGAGGAAGCTCGAGACAATGTGATACTAGATTATTTTAAAAGGTTTACTGAATCAGATCAGCACGGGAATATGGACTTCTTAGAAGGTATAAATGGAAGAATAACAGTAGAAATGAACGAGTCTCTAACACAAAGGTCCACATAAGAAGAAGTCTATACAGCTCTGCAGCAAATGAATTCCACAAAAGCACCTGGGCCTGATGATATGACGCCTTTTTTCTTCCAAAAATACTGGGATATTGTTGGTAAGGATGTCACTGCTACCGTGTTGGATGCTCTAAATAGTGGTAAGTTTTCTAAAGATCTCAATCACATCTTCATCACTTTGATTCCTACAAAGAAAAAACTTGAGGTAGTGGCTGACTATAGACCTATCAATTGATGTAATGTGCTTCATAAGCTGCTGTCTAAGGTTGTTGCAAACTGACTCAAAATGATTCTACCCAATGTAATCTCTTCGTCACAAAGTGCTTTTGTCCCATGAAGACTTATAACAGATAATATTCTTGTTGCGTATGAGCTGATACATTTTCTTAGACAAAAGAGAAATGGAAAAACTGGTTATATGTCCCTTAAACTAGACATGAGCAAGACATATGATAGAGTGGAGTAGAGTTTTCTGGAAAAGGTAATGAAAAAGTTGGGTTTTGATGAAAGGTGGGTGTAGTTGATTATGTGGTGTGTGAGATCTGTCTCTTTCTCTATCCTTGTTAATGGTGAACTAAAAGGCCCAATCTTTCCATCCAGAGGCTTGAGACAAGAGGATCCTCTATCCCCTTATCTTTTTGTACTATGCACTGAGGGTTTGATGTCTCTTTTACAAAGGGCTACAACTAATAATTCAGTGAAAGGGTTAAGAATCTATAGACGAGCTCCAAAAATAAATCATCTTTTGTTTGTTGATGATAGTGTTTTGTTTTGCAAGGCAAGTGTGGAGGAAAATCAGAGGATTCAACAGCTATTGGAAACTTACGAAAAAACATCTAGTCAAAAGGTTAATAGGGAGAAATTGCAATGTTGTTCAGTAGAAGTGTTGATATTAGGTGACAGGAAGAATTAATGAGATTTTGGGGTGTGCAAACTTCTTAGCAGTATGACAAATACTTGGGATTGCCTCTAGTGGTTGGCAAGGCCAAAAATGCAACTTTTTCTGATCTGAAGCATAAAGTTTGGAGGAAAGTATAGAGTTGGAAGGAAAAGTTACTATCCCAAGAGGGAGGAGAAGTTCTTATCAAAGCAGTGGCTATGTTTATCCCTACTTACACCATGAGTTGCTTTAAGTTTCCTGGAAATTTTTTATTAGATCTGGAAAATATGATAACTAAGTTTTGGTAGGGTCAAAGAAAGGATGAGAATAAAGTTCGTTGGGTAAGTTGGAGTAAGATGTGTGAACCAAAAGGAGCAGGAGGTATGGGGTTCAAAGATTTAAGGATTTTCAATATGGCTATGTTAGCTAAGCAGGGGTGGAGAGTTATGAGTGATGATTCTAGTCTGTTGCATAAGGTTCTTAAAGCTAAATATTTTCACACTATGGATTTTAGAAATGCTCAACTGGGTGCAGCACCATCTTATACTTGGTGTGGAATATGGGAGGCAAAAAAGTTATTATTGCAAGGATGTCATTGGAGAGAGTTGGCAATGGTAGATCTATTAATGTATGGATAGACAAGTGGATACCAGATTATAGTTTCCCTCAATATTGGGAGAATCGGCAAAGAGATTAGCTTATAGAGGTGAAAGTGGCAAGTCTAATTGATCAAACAACACAAGGATCGAATGTGGAGAAAGATGGAAGCATGTTACCCCCTAGAACAGTAGCTGCAGTACTGAAAATTGTGTTGGTATAAGGAGTTACAAAAGATAGGCTGTTATGGGATCATGAGAGGTCAATATAGTGTGAAGAGTGATTATCGATTGTTCCATTCACTTGGTAAGTCCCCACATGTAGGTGAGAGCTCAAATGTTATAGATCAATGATCTTTTTGGAAGAAACTTTGGCAACTTTAAACTACCAAGTAGGGTGAAGGTTTTTGCTTTGAGAGCTTGTAAAGATGAGCTACCAACTTTGCAAAATTTGAGTAAGAAAAGAATTCTCTTGGCGACTGAATGCAAGTTCTGTAATGAGGATGTGGAAGATGTGGGACATGCCCTTTACTACTGTTCTTCATAAGGGACTGATGGATCCATCAGATGAAATGCTTGCCACCAGAGGAGTGTAGAGAAGACTTTGTGGAGGTAGCCAAGAAAGTTATGAGAAAATGTAGCAAAGAAGACTTGGAAAAATTCTTTTAATAGCATGAGGACTATGGTATAGACAAAATCAGAGAGTACATGAAGAGAGTCTTATTTCCTGAGCAAGTAGTGGAATGTGCTTTAGCTCTGCACAAAGGGTATAAGGAGGCTCGAGGTAAACCAATGAAGCAGATTGAGAAACAGTGCAGGTGGTCTCCCCTAGTTGTAGGAAGTGTGAAATTGAATGTAGATGGGGCGATATTTATGGATCAACAAAAACCAGGTGTGGAAATCATTCTTAGAGATTCACAAGGTGAGGTCCTAATGACTGCTAGTAAAAAGAAACTTGAAGTGAAAGATCCAACTGAGACTAAACTTTTGGCCAGCTTGAGAGGTCTACAATTATGTGTGCCTCTTGGATTGCTGCAGCTGGTTATCGAGAGTGATTCTGTACTCATGGTTACTGAACTGCAACAGGAACATGACTTTTGCTTTTTTGGGCAATATAGCAAAGATCAAAGAATTGATGAAATTCTAGAGCTACACCGTGCAACATGTTGGAAGATTGGGCAATGAAGCTGCCCATCAGCTAACTAGACAGTCTTGGAATGTTGAAGACCTTTTGGTTTGGTGGAACTCTTGTCCAGATTATATTTCACAGATCATTTGGTTTGAAAAGCTTTTGTAATGTTGACTTTTATTTTCAATGAAGGATGTTTTGCTATAGATAAAAACTCAACACATCTCTTGATGACAAGAAATACCGGAGACCATGTGCACGCAACATGTTTTTTATCCGGTTAAACCTCGGACCCCTGTAACGCTTTCCCATTAAATCATCAGCTTTTCACTAATGGGACATAAAGCCTGAAAATAGTTTGAACCCAAAGATTTGAACCTTAGACCAAGGGTGAATTGAGCATACTCCAAGGCCCTTGAGCCAACCCATAGACTAAAACTCAAACATAACACCCATTGAATCAGAGAAACACATTATAATGAGAAAATACCCATCAAAACCCGAACACTAGGCACAAAGCCTTATGTCAACAGTAAAAACATCAGAAGAGAAAACAAATAGATAACTGCAAGTTCATCAAGAACGTCTTGGCAAGCAAGCAACTCCACTTCTTAGCACTTGACCTCCTTCAAAGCATAGCCAAAGTACAAAAATGTCGGGTCAGTGGCACCTTCCTTGTAGTAAGCAAATACGAGGCAGCCATCATCATGCATGCTCTCCCCCACAAAACTGCAAAGGGTTAGAAAGGCTTCGTTTGAGCTATTTAACTTTTAAGCCAAAGATACAGGCATTAACATCTACAAAACTAACTTTCAAGCTAACTCAGTTGAGCCTGATATTATATCAGAACATAGAAGAAGAGGAGACAAATTACAATTACATGCATTGGCATAGACAAAACATTGACACAAGGAAGTGGTAGTGAATCGGTAACTATTTCAAACAGCATCATATATAAGAGGGCCTTACAATTGGAGGTCACTGAGCTTCGAAAGCAGGAACTTGGTTGCTGCCTCAATGTTTTTCTTAAATTTCTCTTGCTGCTCTCCCTCAAGCTTGGGTGTCAACAACTTGATGAACCTCTTCATATATGTGACAAATTGCTTTTTTTCAAAAGCAGGTTGCTCCTGCAAGCATGAGATAATAACCTAGTCAAACACTGCTTTGCAATAAAAAATAAATGATGTCATAAGATTTTGTGGGCACAACAAACCTGAAGCCTAAATGTGTCAACAATGTCAACCACCTTAGCAGCTTGGTCATCAACTCCCTCATCGTCCTCTCCACCTTCAGCAGAGGGGTTTGCACCAATGTCTACATCAACAGCTCCTTGAACAACCCACTGAACATGCAAATACATTGAAACCATAATTAAGTGAATTCCAATATATATATATATATAAAGTCAACACAAATAAAATCCAGGATATCCTAATCAAGCCACAGCATGTTTTCTTTTAGTTCTTGTACTGCATAAACATGTAATGACACAAGTCAGTCACTTGTATCAAAACCCTTGTTAGCATTACAAAGTAGTGAAACTCTTCAAACTAGGTATTCAAACTAGGATCTAAAGTGAGGAAGTTATAAACACCAACCTTTCCCTCAACTTCCCACAAAATTCCATTCTCGATTTCCTTATATGGAAACGAGTCCGAGAGAAGCTCATCACCTGATATCAATGCAACATTAAACGGTCAGACAACTTCCTCCATAACATCCCACTGCAGAAGCAATTTCAATTAAAAAAAGTAATACCACTCAAATATATATAACATTCCGTTAGTCAACAAAACCAATAAATTAATCCATCAGAGGAAAAAAAATGCAAGCATCAAATCATCATAGCCAGAAAGAGAAACTACAACAAAACTGTTGCTCTAATATGCACATTCAAAAGAAGTCTCAAACAAGTTAAATCAAAGGACAGTAGAGTATGAACCAATTAGCAAAGTCACCCAAAGCAATATAAATAGAGCAAAACAGAGCGAAATATTGTTCAAATGGGTCACTTTTTTCTCTGGACCGTTGAAATGGGTCAGCTAGATTATCTGATATATGGCTTCAAGTAAACGATATGATGGGAACCAAGATGAGCCTTGATTGTGGGTTCAAAGGATTCCTTTCCTACGGATTCATATCATGATATCTCAGCTAAAGGAATGATAATTCAAATGGGCCCATTAACTTAGCTCACACAAACCTGTTCAACTTAAACCGATATGTAAAACCTCCAGATCTCAACAACATACGCAACAACGAACACCAAACATATGCAATAACACGCAAGAAAGGAAAACATACCTTCAGAAATAAAACTTAATAGACAACACACTGATCTAAACATGTGTGATGCTTAAAACAAGACAAGCCTCGATTTAAACAAAAAGGTGAATCTGAGAGAGAAGCAACGGTACCTGTGAGGAGGTCCTGGTAAACCAACATGCTTGCGGAATCTCTCGGACCGTTCCAACAAAGAGTTAAGGGGCTAAGGAGGAGAGAGCGAGGAAGCAGCCGAGGGAGAGCGAGAGAAAGAGGGCTCTGGCGTGTTGAGGACAAGGAGTATTTATAGTCGAGGGTTTGGGCGAGACGCCGAGAACTAGAAGGCAGTGTTGAGGGGGTGTTCAGTAATTACGGGAAAAGGACTTCTGTTCGTGAATAATGGCCAAGGGTCCTTCGCCTCGTTGTGGGAGTGTGGTGACAATTTGGAATTGGGCCAGGTATCCATGGGCCAGGTACCTCCAACAAATATAATTTCTCTAGGCAAAGATGACATCTCTATTCAACTGAAATAAAAAATTTACTTATTATTCCTTACTTCACACATTAATATATAATTTATTTTTTTTATTTTTTTATTTAAATACACATATATCAATATGTATATTTAAATAAAGAAAAATTCTATACATCAGCCACTATTCACTTTCCCACCCCACACCTATAGTTTTTTTTTTCATAGGATGTGGGATGTAGAGTAATGAATAGTGGCTGATAATAAAAATTTTTCTTAAATATAATGACAAAAATGACAAATCACATGTTGATATATGATGTGTAGAAATGATAAGTAACATTGTTTTTTTGTTTTCTATATTTTTTTTCAAACTTTTATATTTTTTAAAGAGAAATATTTAATCAAAGAAAAACTGGAAAAAAAAAAAAAAGAAAGAAAGAAAGAAAGATACCGACTGGGTCAAGGGGCCAACTAGCATTTTCCACTTGAATTTGATCTAATTTTCTCATATCGTTATGATCCATCTCCAGAACTAGAAGTTATGGAATGGACTGAAGGTGCTTTGTTCCCCAGTTGAAAGTTATGTTTGTAATGAAGAAGATGTTGTAGATGTCCAGGCATTCATGTGGATGTGATGGGCCTTCGGCTCTTTGACAGCCTTTGGCTGAGGATGCATGAGACTTATGTTTGGATTTAGAAATAAGTTGAGATGATTTTAGATAAATTAAATAAAATATTATTATTGTTTTAAAATTTAAAAAAGTTAAATTATTTATCATGTTTTATATGAAAATTTTAAAAAATTATAATGATAAGATAAAATAAATTTCCAATCCAAACTGGGCTTAGTTCAAAACGGCATGCATGCCCTCTTTGCCATTTTCCTTAGCCTATATACAGTTTTGGGTCTGGCCTTGGGCCTGTATACAAGCACCTCACAGGATCTTTCACCCATAAATAAACCGAGTTTTAGATGTGCAATCCCAACCCTTCGATAATTTAAGGAAAGACTTCTCAAGTTCATGGCCTCTATCTAACAATTATGAGAAGTGGGACAATTATATCGAGATTTTATAAAGATAAATTTATAAAATGATATAATTTTATATGATACGTTAGATTTATTTTATAATAAAAATAGTTTTACAATCTCAAATATTAAATGACGTCTTTTGCGAATTATGTTTTATGACAAACATTTTCAAAAAATATTATATACATCTAAGACAATTTGAACATTAGATCTAAAATGAGTATTGTTAACGTCGCATTTCGCACATCTTTGGGCCAAGCTCCAACAACTCAAGTCTTCGAAGAAAAGTCCTACATAAAGAAGAAAATACTACGGTTTCGAGAGGGTTTTAGGGCCGGGTAACCTCTGATGCCAAAATTAATAAATATTCTTAGAGTATAGCAAATAAGTAAGAGAGTCTAGGGATCTAAGAGGGCATCCTTGTACCTGAGATAAGCTATTTATACTACGGGTCTGAAGAGCAAATTATGCATGCTTTCATCTAGTTCGGGTTTTCCGTACTGTTCCTTTTGTCAGAGTCTTTAAATATGGCGTGGCTCTGCGATGGCATTATTAATGTGGCGTGTTGTCTGGTGGCGGAGCCATTAATGCGATGTGGTTCTCCAACCTTCTCCTTTTAGTCAGCATTCCTCCTGATTTGTTCATGCCTTCTGATGAGAACCAAGGTGGGCCTAGTTTCAAAAGATCCTTTGCAAATTCCAGATGGGCCAATTACAAGATCATGAGCAAGGAAGATCAAGGAAGCAATGCAAGAATTGGTGCAATCCACTTGTGAAGAGTCTAGCAAGAGCTGAATAGTCAAGATGGGCTTGAGAGAAAGAGATTCAGTGATCATCCACATGATACAAGCTAAGGAAGAGTACAACATAAATTAGGACCTATTATTATGGTTATGTGATTAAAGGCTTTGGACTTGTTTAATTAATTAAAGGGACTTATTTTATTAGTAATAGGAATTAGTCTAACTAATTAGTCTAAAATAATTGGGCTTGAAGATGTTTGGCCCACATATGTCTTATTTTTATGAACTAGGATTTTTGGAAATGCCTTGTATTTTGACCAAGGGCTTATTTGGAAAGTTACTTTTTAGGAATTAGGGTTTCAAGCATTTATTGTAGCCGAGTTACTGTAGCAACACTGTAGCAGCCGCGGCACTGTTCATGCAAGGGTATTTTTGTAAAAAATGACTTTATTTTGTCTAGGATTTTAATTAGGTTTTGTTTTAAATACTCTTTGTAGCCTTATTTTAATCAGTTTATGAAATTTGATGAATTTATTCATTGTGAGTTAAGTTTTACTCTTGTTCTTGATTAAATTTTTGAACTTATCAAAGGCAAATCACAACCTTTGTAGCATTCCTCCTTGTAATCTGGGTTCTTGAGACGGGTTATTCAACGGGTCTAGTTTTAATATAATTTAGGTTCTTGAAACGAGTTCTCATCGGGTTTAGATTCTCCATCCATTGACTTGAATTTGGTTTTCTTGGGTGAGTTTTCAAATTGATTGTGGGTTCAAGGAGTTCCATTCCTGTGGGTTCATATCATTTGGTATTCAGAACAAGGTTTCCAATCAGGTCTGATTCTATCTTTTAATTCTTGCATCTTTAAATTTAATTCTAGGGCTTCATTGTTCTAGGGTTGCAACAAAAAAAAAATTAGAAACAAAAAGTACGCTGCCGAAATTCTTAGGGTTTTGGGTTTGGCTGAAATTTGCATCTCCTAGGGTTTCAAAATTCTATGATTTCTTGCATCTCTAAGTTTATCAATTGCGTGGAGTGCCGTTCTATTGATTCTCTTATACTTCAATGTCAATTTTTGTGTGTTTGAATTCAATTATTTGATTTTTGCAATTGGATTTTGCTGTTTGTGATTGAAAAGAAAAAAAAAATCAAAAAAAAAAAAAAGAGGAAAAAAAAAAAGAAAAGAGAAAAAATGGTAGCATACTTAAAGGTTGCTACATAGTTACAACATAGTGAAAGAAAGACATTTGTTGATTTAGGTTTATCATCAAAGGGACAGAATACATCTTTCTTATTGGTATCTTGTTTTATAATTACTCTTTCCCTCATATCAATTCATTGAATCTTGTGTTATTTTATTCATTCCTTACTTCTTGTTCTCGTTTCTTGGATTTATATTATTGGTTGGAATAATACAAAGTTGTATTGTTTTGATTTAGTTCAACTAGTTCTTAAAGAACTTAAGCGGGAAAACTATTGAGGTAAAAGGCAAGAGAGTGTGAGACTATTATCGGGAAAAAGCCAATCAAGAGTGAAACATGAGTAGAGTGTCATTATTCGAGTGTAAACACATAAGGGAGTGTGTGAGGTTTTCCATTAACATTCTTTTTATGCAGCACATTATGATATCTCATAGGAGCGACTAATCACTAAAGGGGATGGAAGATAACTCATCCTTTGTGTTGCAAGTCATGCAACAAAAATTTAAACGGTTGAACTTGGTGTTGGGTGAAGTGAGAGATAAGATGGATCAACAAGAAGTCCTGATTAGAAGTCTGCAAGATACGAAAGATAGGAGGCGACGTGAGCCTAGTATTGAGAATGGGTATGAGGATGGAGAGTTTGATGAGGATGAGGAAGTGATGAGTGTACGAAAGTGCACTCTAAATACCCTATTATTGGACTCTAATGCTAAAATATGAATAGAAATTATAGGAATTAATGTGTATTCTTGAATTGAGTTTCTATTTATTTTGAGATACTCCTAAACAGATTTATATGTTTAATTTCAGGGACTATAAAAGAGTAAGTCAAAATCAGTCAAATTCAAAGGACTTTCAAATGGACAAGAGTTGGAACAACCTAAGAACTTTCAATGAGTGTAGGACTCTTCAAATAAGGACAATGATGGGGTTTAAGAGCAATTCGGATCAAGAGAAATAGTTAGAGTCCAACACGCTCTAGGAGACAGTCTGGATATACTTTAGTATTTTGATCGTAACTTTCCACTCATATATTGGATTGATACGATTCTAGATAAGTTAGAAAGCTAATTTAAAGGGTTACGACTTTGTTTCTAATAAGAATTTTCAAATTCGAATTTCTGAAGTGCGTACATGGTTGCCAAGATAAGTCCTAACATTTAGGCAATTTTTCTAAGTGGGAATCATGAAGATATGAGAGTTTCTTTCCTATCCTATATAAGTATATCATTAGGAGGCTGAAAGAAGAAAGAGAGGAAATTAATTCTCATGGCAGCCGTTTGCTTTACTTTTCTCTTGAGATTTTTGTTGTCCATTATATTTATGGGTAACTAAATTCTCAAGTAGGGTTATGAATGAACTTGCACATTAGATGGTATTTTTAGTTTATTTTTTATTTATGTATTTGATTTTCAATTACTAAAACTCTTTTTTTTTATCATTCTCAATTCATCATTAATGTTCTCTTCTCTGAATAATCATAGAATTTATTCTGTTTATAGATTCAGTCATGCTTTTTCTATTGAATGGATTAGCTCTTTGATTATGTTTGGATCAATTATTTATCTATATTGATTTAATTTTTTGCTGCAATATCACTTCTTGAGTATATTGTTGTCGTTGGATTTTCTCAATAGTGATAATAATTTACGAATTTTAAAAGTGGTGAATGATTCTTCATAGGGTTACATTTGGTTTAATCTTGGTTTATAAATCTATATCTTCTGATTGGAAATTTTGGGAATTGAGTTCTCAATTGAGTTATTTAATGAATTAAGAATAATTAAAATACCAGATTTGTGTAAGGAATTCCCGACGCTCTATTGTTCGTCGAATTTGAGTACTTTCTCCTTTAGTCGCTTTGCTTCACTTTAATTTACATTTAAAATTAATCTTTGTTCTCCATTAATCATTTAATATTTTTTCTTAGTTTTTTTGTATTCTTCTTCTATTCTTTTAATTTGTCTCTCTGTGGAATCGACACTCCAAAGCTGTGCTACAACTACCGCGTTATTCTTTGGGCGTAATCAGGAAGTCCTAACATCTAAAGTTGGATTGGGTAGACATAGAGGAGTTAGGCATGAAAGAGGACTTAGGGAAAACCCAAGAGGTCGAGATGAAGTAGATGGGAACCTTGAGAGCATCAAAGAAAATAACATCTTTTCAAGGTAGAACTGACCCTGAAGTTTATTTAGAGTGGGAGAAAAGAATAGAGTCGGTGTTTGATAGTCATAATTGCTCTAAGGAGAAGAAGGTGAAGTTGGCGGTAATTGAGTTCACTGATTATGCGATTATTTGGTGGGACCAATTAGTGACCAGTAGGAGGAGGAATCTTGAGAGGCTTGTAGAAACATGGAGAGAGTTGAAAGCTATCATGAGGCAGGGATATGTACCTAGCCACTACTATAGAGACCTCTACCAAAAACTACAAAATTTTACACAGAGGTCTAGGAGTGTAGAGGATTACCATAAGGAGATGGAGGTGGCTATGATTCGAGCTAATGTAGTGGAGGATAGGGAGGCCACGATGCCTAGATTTTTGAGTGAATTGAATAGGGAGATAGCCAATGTAGTTGAGTTGCAATATTATTTGGAGGTAGAGGATATGGTGCACACGATTATGAAGGTGGAGAGGCAGTTAAAGAGAAAGGGTACAACAAGGTATACTTCGGTTTATAGCACTCCTTGAAAACTAAAGGGGAACAAAAATAATCAAGCTGTAACAAAAAGAGAAGATCGAATCACTTAAAGGAAAAGATGAGGGTGAGTCTAAAATCTCAATAAAAAGAGAGAATAAGTTAAAAAATAATTGTATGATTGAGAGTTCAAAAAAAATGAAGAAAAAGAAAGTGACAGAAAGAAAGAGAGTGAAAAGAAAAAAAAGAGTGAAAAGAAAAAAGAGAGTGAGAGGAAAAAAGAGAATGAGACTAAAACATCAAAAGAAAAAGAGAGTGAAAAAGAAAATAGAGAGGCGGCTGAGAGTCAAAAAAAAGAGATGAGCCACAAGAGGAAAAATAAACAAAAGTGAGTTTTTGTTCTAAGGCATACTTTTATACTAACGAATTTAATGACTATTTGCCTAGTGTTGTTGTTTCTTTGTTGCAGGGATATGAGACCATGGTTCCTAGCGGTGTGTTTAGTGGATTGCCACATGTTAGAGAGATAGAACATTACATTGATTTTGTGCTAAGTGCGATAATCCCTACCTGACCTTTCTTTGAAGAACATGGTTCCTTAACGCACTTGAAAGGACAATGTAAGTTGTTGATTAGAATGCATGCTAAGTGGAAGGACTATATTGAGACTTTTTCTCATATAATCAAATACACACATAGTGAGAAAAATTTTGTGGTTGATGCTTTAGTAAGAAGTTATGTCCTTGTCTTCATTTTAGATGCAAAGTTATTGGGATTTGAATATGATAAGGAATTGCATTCTAATGATGATGACTTTGCTAGTGTGTATGGAGTATGTGAGAAGGCATCGTTTGGTAAGTGTTATAGACTAAATTGGTATTTGTTTAGAGAGGATAAACTTTGTGAGCCTATTAGTCTTATGCGTGAGATGCTAGTGCATGGATATGGTTTGTTGGGTCATTTTGGTATGAAAAGGATTTTAAACGTGTGGCGTGACCATGGATGGAAATATTGCTTGCCATTTATTGAGTTTGCATATCATTGGAGTGGTCATTTTGGTACAAAGAAAACTTTAGATGTGTTGCATGAATGTTTGTGGGAGTATCATTTGCCATTCATTGATATGTTGCATGAACATTTGTGGGAATATCATTTGCCATTCATTAATGTGTTGCATAAAAGTTTGTGGGAGTATTGCTTGACATTCATTGAGTTCACATATAATTGGGGTGATCATTTTGAAATAATGAAGACTTTAGATGTGTTTCATGAACATTTGAGGGAGTTTTGTTTGCTATTTATTGAGTTTACATATAATTGGAGTGTTCATGCTACTACTAAAGTTTCACCTTTTGAAATTGTTTATAGACTTAATCCATTTACTCTTTTAGATTTAATGCATCTACCTGTTGATGACAAGAGTAGCTTGGATGGACTTTTTCAAATTCTTAAACAAATTAATGATAATGCATATCAAGTGGACCTTCCAAGTAAGTATAATGTTTTGCTATTTTCAAAATTACTAACATTTTTTCCTTTGATGTAGGTGGGGATTCGAGGTCGAATCCTTTTGAGGAGAGAGAGAATGATCAGAACCAAGGTGAACCTAGTCGCAAAAGATCATTTGCAAGTTCCAGATAGGCCAATTACAAGATCAAGAGCCAGGAAGATCAAGGAAGCAATATAAGAATTGGTGCAATCCACTTGGGAAGAGTCTAGCAAGAGCCGAATATTCAAGATGGGTTTGAGAGAAGGAGATTCAGTGATCATCTACGTGATACAAGCTATGGAAGAGTGCAACATAAATTAAGGTCTATTATTATGGTTATGTGATTAAAGGCCTTGGACTTGTTTAATTAATTAAAGGGGCTTTTTTTATTAGTTATATGAATTAGTCTAGAATAATTGGGCTTGAAGATGTTAGGCCCACATATGTCTTATTTTTATTAATTATAATTTTTGGGAAGGCCTTGTATTTTGGCCAATGGCTTATTTGGAAAGTTACTTTTTAGGAATTAGGGTTTCAAGCATTTATTGTAGCCAAGTTACTATAGCGACACTGTAGCAGCCGCGGCACTGTTCATGCAAGGGTATTTTTGTAAGAAATGGCTTTATTTTATTTAGGGTTTTAATTAGGTTTTGCTTTAAATACTCTTTGTAGTTTCATTTTAATAAGTTTATGAAATTTGATGAATTTATTAATTGTGAATTGAGTTTTACTCCTCTTGTTCTTGATTGAACTTTTGAACTTATCAAAAGTAAATCACAACCTTTGTGGCATTTCTCCTTGTAATCTGGATTCTTGAAACGAGTTCTCATTGGGTCTAGATTCTCCATCCATTGACTTGAATTTGGCTTTCTTTGGTGAGTTTTCAAATTGATTGTGGGTTCAAAGGTTTCCATTCCTGCGGGTTCATATCATTGCTTTCTCTGTCAGTAGATCAACGGTTCTTCGTATATCACGCCTGTCGCGCAAGCGGATACTCGAGAATCAGACACTACCCAATGGGTCTTTAGAACGACGAGTCTCATCTCTTGCAGCACCATCCCTTCTACATGTCATGTACAAAGGATCCTCCTAATGGGTCGAGTTCCTGGCCTTCGATGCTGGGCTAGACTTGACTGGGCCTCTTGGACCTTGAGGGGAGAATCCCCTTACAAGTATATTACCAAAATTAAAGTGCTTTCCACTTAACCAATCATCTCTGAAAAACTGACTTCTCTTAACCATACCCAACACTTAGCCTAGTTTATAAACCTTTGAAATAATCACATCTCATCTCAACATTTAAACAATTATTTTAGGTATTTAACTTTTTTATTTAATCATTACTTAATTATTACAACTTTCTAAACTTTCAAACAAAACACAGAAAATAATTTAACTTTTTCAAATTTTAAAATAAAAATTATATTAAAAAATTATATTCTAATTCTCTTTTAATTTTATAATTTTTTTATTCATTTTTTTCTCTTTTTTTTTTCCAAAATTCCATAAAAACTTTTATTCAAATTATTTTATTATTTATAAATTATCATAAAATTTTCATTTCATCTCATTATATAACGAAACGAGAATACTATTAATTATTTTAAGAAAACATGTTTGAGTGGGATCTCTGCAGTGCAGATTGTGGTCAATATCCTCTATTATGCTTCATAAAGCGACAAACTGAACTATGTGATGCATTGTTATAGCTGACACAAGTTTTTTCGTCGAATTTAATGGCAGGTTTGGAGAGTGATATCATATGAAAATTTATTGAATAATAATAAAATAATTTATAAATAGTAATGAGGTAGTTTGAGTTGAGTATTTTTAAAATTTTGGAAAATGAGAGATAAAAAGTTAAATAAAAAAATATTCTAAAGTTAAAATATTGTAAATATATAGTTTTATAAAATTATTTTTGCTTGGAATTTGAGAAAATTAGAATTGTTTTTTTATTTTTTATTTGAAAATTTGAAAAAGTTGTAATAATTATTTTGAAAAAGTTAAAAAAATTTTATTTGAATTATGTTTGAGAATAAGATAAGATAAGATAAAATGAAATTAGATAATAATTTTATGTCTCATCCCATGCCCCAAATTGCTTGACCCACTTACCATAATAGATGCATTAGAGTAGTAGTGTTGGAATAGGCATCCTCAATTTAAGCCAACAGTTCACCTAATATATGCTCAAAAACACTTGCATTGGATTATTGGATTAGGCAAGTCAAACTATATTTGACTTTGAGTTATAGCGTTTCAAGAGCTTGATTCATATTTGACATGTTACTGTAGCTCAGCCAAAAGTTATTTTATTCTCTCTTTTTAATGCACAATGGTCACATGCACATAACCTCTCTTTCCCTCGGTCCTCTCTTCCATTCTCTTCCCTCCCGAGCCTTCCCTTCCCACACGCACAACAGTCACATGCACATGGTGAGATACTAGCATACGGTTTTGTTTTTTGTTCTTATTTTTTTTTTTGAATAAAACCTCGTATATTTTCATATCATTCAACTGTTCCATGTGTTACATTTCTATCAAACTGTAAAACAGAAAAAATTCCATCTGGATAATCCTCTATCCACACTAATTACTCTCCAAAAACAATTGCTTTTTTAGCCAAACTATGTGCTACTTGATTACCTTCCCTATGTATGTATTGTATCTTCCATATGTTTGTATAAGTAAAAAACTACTTCAAGTCTTCTATCATCTATCCATACCAGACCCAACTTTCTTCTGAACTTTTTATTATAGCATTTATCACAGTCAAAGCATCACCTTCAAAGACCACGTTTGTAAATCTAAGCTCATTACATAGCTCAACAGCTCGCCACAGCGCATGAATCTCTGCCATTACTGGATTGCATACATTATCTTTTGGCATACTAAGAGATACAAGGACCTCTCCTTCCTCATCCCTTATTACTATACTAGCTCCCATCTTCAAAATCTGCTGGTTGAAAGCCGCATCCAAATTCACCTTAACTTCATCAACCTCTGGCTTCTTCCATCTCATCTCTCTATTTTCCATAGTTACATTTGATCTTCTCTGTCCACACCTTATTTCCTGAACTTCTCTATACACTTCAATGTCTTCAATGGCCTTACTTATAACTGTTTTTGGTCCTAAGAATTGTTCTTCAAAGACCAGTTTATTTCTTCGTAATCAGATATGCCTTATTGTGACAGCAACCAATTCAATGACCCTTTGGTCTAACTGCTGCACCATTTTGTTCCATGTTAGACATAAATCCTCCTCATTACAGCACCATTTCTGGACAGGACTTACTCCCTCAGCCCACAGATCACTTGCAGCTCCACAACTCCATATAGCATGATCCACAGTTTCAACTTCTCTGACACAAATAGGACATAAGACATCCTTCACCATTTTCCTCTTAGCCAAGTTATGTTTAGTAGGTAGACAATCACCTACAGCTTTCCACATAAAGTTTTTCACCACAGCAGGGACATCCATCTTCCATATAGCCTTCCATCCCACTTCCCCTCTCTTCATGCTAGAGGATTCACCTTTACCCCTTCGTTTCAAAGCCATATCTAGGTGGTAAGCACTTCGCACTGAGAAAATCCCAGTATTAGTGTACCCCCAAATCTGTTTATCACTGCCATCCTTCCTACTAATGGGAATTAATTTCACCATCCCAGCCTCCTCTTTGCCCAAAATAGCTTCTAACACATCTTCCTTCCACTGACCCTTATCGATAAACTCTTCCACTTTAGCCATTTCATCTAATATCTGCACAGGAGCTTGTGATGGCCGCCATGAAGCCCAAGAATGTATCCACTTATCCTTCCACACCTTAATATGCTTCCCATTCCCTACCCTCCAAATCACCCCTTCTTTAACCAGCCTCAAAGAGCTCCACAATCCCCTCCACATAACAGAAGGACACCATCCCAATTTTGAAGACAATAGCTCCTCCTATTTAAAGTATTTTTCTTTTAGGATTCTAGCTGAAAGAGACCCCGGGTTGGTCAGAACTCTCCAACATTGTTTTGCCAACATAGCAGTGTTAAAACTATCCATATCTCTAAAGCCCAAACCACCTGCTTGTTTGGCTGCCCCCATCTTCTCCCAGCTTCTCCAATGTGTCTTTCTTTCGTTTTGTTTGTGGCCCCACCAAAACCTTGCCATCATGGCAGAAATCTCACTGCATAGCCTCTTAGGAAGTCGAAAAACACTCATATGGTATGTAGGGATAGCTTGAATAACTGATTTTAGAAGCACCTCTTTCCCAGCTTGTGATAAAAACTGATTTTTCCAACTACTAAGTCTCTGCCATATCCTTTCCTTGATCCCTCTAAATGCATTATATTTTGATTTCCCAACCATAGTAGACAGACCCAGATACCTCTCACTGTCTCTGCACATTCTAGCTCCCACCACATCCATTAACTACTTCCTCACCTCCTCTTTTGTATTTCCACTAAAAAATATTGATGTTTTCTGGTTATTCAAACACTGACCAAAAGCAGACTCATATGTCTTCAAGATTTCCTTCAACTTCAACCAATCATTCATACTTGCCTTGGAAAACAAAATACAGTCATCTGCAAACATCAAATGTGTCACAGATGTCCCTCCTCTAGTGACTGTCGCTCCCCTTAATTCTTCTCTTCCCTCAGCTGCATCAATCATACTAGTTAACCCCTCAGCACATAAAACAAATATGAATGGGAACAAAGGATCCCCCTGCCTCAACCCCCGTGAAGGTACAAAAAATTCCCCTGCTTTCCCATTCACTAAAGTTGAGTATGACACAGTAGAGACAACCCCCATAATCCACCTCACCCACTGGTCACAGAAACCCATTCTCCTCATCACTGCTTCCAAGTAAGTCCACTCTACACGATCACAGGCCTTAGACATGTCCAACTTGACTGCCATGCTTCCCATTCTACCTTTCTGCCTATGTTTCATCGAATGTAACAGCTCATATGCTACCAAAGTATTATCAGAAATCAATCTTCCTCTGATGAAAGCACTCTGTTAATCAGAAATAATCTCTGGCAGAATAATCTTTAACCTGTTTGCTAATGTCTTGGATATAATTTTATATAAGACGTTACACAAACTTATAGGTCGAAAATCACTAACTGTTACAGGTTCCTTTATCTTGGGAATTAAAGCTATGAGGGTCTGATTAATTACCTTGAGATCACTGCCTTCTTTCAAAAACTCCAATACAGCCAGACACACGTCCTCTCCTACTACCTGCCAGTATTTTTGGTAAAAACATGCTCCAAATCCATCAACTCCTGGAGACTTATAAGGCCCCATTTGAAACATAGCAGATTTCACCTCTTCCCTTGTGAAGTCTTTAGTTAAAAGTCCATTCATTTCATTGCTCACCCTCGGTTTTATAAACTGTGTTCCAGCTTCAATCATCTCTATAGATGGACCACTCGATGATAGAACCTCTTCAAAATGTCTTTTAAAGGCTCCTTCAATACCTCCCTGATCCTTCAAAACTCTACCAGACAAATCAGAAATCTGAGTGATCCTGCTTTTCCTCCTCCTTTGACTTGCACAAGCATGAAAGTACTTAGAATTCCTGTCTCCCTCTCGAAACCAGCTTCTTTTGGCTCTCTGTTTCCATCTTATATCCTCTTTCTCTAACAACTGGCCCACCTCACCTTTTAACCTCTTGACTTCCTCACAATTACTGCCATTCTCCACCTCCTGCAACCCTTTTAGTAACTTAGTTTTTTCCTTCAGCTCACCTTCTTCTCTTTTATTTTTTTGTCTCCCCCACCCCATCAGCTTAGTACTACATGTTACCAGAGTCTTTTGAACTCTCTCTAAAGAATTACTTCCTTCCCTGCCCTTTTCCCACTCCCCCCTCACTACCTCCTCACATTCCACATCATTAGTCCAGCAAGCTTCAAAACGAAACAGCCTTGTTTTTGTTCCCCTTTGCTAGTTTGAACATAATTGCATTACTAAAGGTTTATGGTCTGAGCATCTAGCAGGCAATACCTCCACCTTAACATCCTTAAACAACTCCAGCCACCTGCCATTTGCAAGATACCTATCTAATCTTTCCTTAACAAAGGTCCCATCTAAGTGTCCATTGCTCCATGTATATCTGTCACCACTATAACCCAAATCATACAACTTATTCTCCTCCATAGCCTTCTGAAATAGCATCATCTGACTTTCCTCCCTTTGCTTACCTCCCCACTTTTCAGACTGACAAGTTATCTCATTGAAATCACCTGCAACACACCATGGGACATATCCTTCTGGTTTCACCTGCTGCAACAAATCCCAAGAAGACTTCCTTTTTGCTATTTCAGGATGGCCATAGAACCCTGTAAACATCCATCTCTTCCTCGACTCCTCCTCCATTACCCATGCACTAACATGCCATCTAGAGTAATTAATAATCTCCACTTCTAGCTCCTCCTTCCACAATAAAGCCAATCCCCCTCCCTTCCCTACAGAATCTACCACAAAACATTGCTCAAACCCAACTTTTCTTCGAATACCTTCCACCCTTCTTGTACCAATCATAGTTTCAATGAGAAACATGATATTGGGCCTCTTCTCCTTTGCCATAGAGCAAAGGTCTTGAACTGTCCGAGGGTTCCCAAGCCCTCGGCAGTTCCAATATAATACACTCATTGGGATAGGTGGGGCTGATTTCCAGCCACCACCTCAACATTGTAGAGTTCAAACTCTATTGCTTCCTCACCCTTCTTAACTTTTTTGACTTTTTTTTCATTACTCTCCCCCTTACCATTTCTTTTTTTTCCAGCCTGTCTCCCTTCATCTACCCCTTCTTTCATTTTACCTCTTGCCCTTCTCTTCCACCTCCTTTCTCTACATTGTGTACCTTCCATTTCATCAATTACAAACCTCTCATCCACCCTAACACCCTCCCTTCCCTCACACCCTTCGTCCCCTTCACCCTTAGACCTCTCACCACCAACCTCATAAACTTCCCTCGTGTTCTCATTCACGATTAGCCCCCCACATTCTTCCCTAGCCACATTCTGTTTAATAATCTCAACCCTTTCCTCCTCACCCTCTTCATTAACCTCTCTCGCTACCTCATCCTCTTCATTTTCCACACTCTGCTCTCCCTGCCTCTCCTCCCTTCTCACCTCTTCTTCATCAAACACCCTCCTTCCCCTACCATTTCCCCGAGGCCCCCCATTAGCTCTTAACCAAGGACCAAACTGATTTTTCTTGTCACCAGTCAGATTTTGTGCCAGAACACACCCTTCCTCCCTATGAACTATGCAACCACATTTGAAACACATCTTAGGAAGCTTCTCGTAGCTAAAAGGCACCCACAGCTTTTGCTCATCCACTATTATAGTTCTTCCCCTCGCAACAACCTTCCTAAGATCTACCCCACCTTCACCCTTAGATAACTTCCCCAACCAACATCATCCTTGGGCGCATCAACCTCTTCTACTCTTCCAAGGGAACTCCCAATCTGCTTCCCAATATCATATGTCATGCAAGATAGAGGTAAGTTATGCATATGTATCCAAAGAGAGACCAAGTCGAAATTGATTTTAGTTGGTTGAGTCAAACCATCAAACGGTTTCAATACAAACATCAGATTGTCAAACAACCATGGACATCCCTCCAGTACTCTCCTCTTATCCTCCAGTTTTGCAAATGTAATAATAAACACATTCGCACTTATCTCAGTGAACACAGGTGGTCTACTAACCTTCCAAATCTTGATCATCGTTGCTCTAACCACCTCCTTCCCCTTCGTGCGATTCGAACAGATTTTCCCAATTATGCTACATTCTCCTCTACTTTTCACCTTCACCGAACCTCCTGCGCATACATTAATGGCAGCATTCTCCTCCTCATTCAGGCTTAGCTTCTTCCAGATGCTCTCCAGGTCCTCCATCCCCACCCACTGTACCACTCCTGTGAACAATGACTCTGCTACCCACCTCCGACGGTGGGACTAGCTACTTCTCCCCCTTACCGCACCCTCAGGCCGTTTTAGAGAGAGAAACTTATGTACTTCATATTTTTTTTTGTCTGGTTAATTCTGTTTTTT
This sequence comes from Pterocarya stenoptera, assembly GCA_003123785.1. Lineage (NCBI taxonomy): Eukaryota > Viridiplantae > Streptophyta > Magnoliopsida > Fagales > Juglandaceae > Pterocarya > Pterocarya stenoptera. Next base: position 10,708 of record QEOT01123389.1, on the reverse strand, counting down.
GTTCTTATTTAGAACTTACATTTCAGGAACGCAGTACTTTTCTTTCAACTTTGAAACTGACCCGGGACATTGGAGGAATAACTTATTGATTTGTGAAGACATTGTCTAGATCAATAATTGTTTTGACACTTACCAACCTATCAAAGTTATTAAAAAAATATTTTGCCCCTGAGACCCTGGCATTCTCTATAACATCCCCAAATGGAACACTAGTATAAAAGATTTGTAGTCATTAGTGTTAAATGACTATTGAAAATATGATTATTTAAATAATAGTTTAATTATAATTTGATTATTAATTAATATATGATCGGTAGAATTATAAAATATGAAAAACATAATAAAAAATATTAGATTAATAATATTTTATTATTATTTTAACTAATAAATAGATAATTAGAATATGCTTTGAATGAAATGGACAAAAGATAAAAACATGTGACGTTAGCTAGATTTTAGATTTGCCGTTGTCTATTGCAATGCTAATGCTCTTAACCGTACAAGAGATGACAAATGCATACAATATTTAATAACTTAGATCTGAAAATAATGTACTTAAAAAATTTAAGATAATATGCAGCTCGATCCCAATAATTCAATATTATATATATATATTTATATATATTAGAATTGAGATAAACAAGGACCACGTGGCAGCACGAAATTGAACAAAGAATAAGGAACCAAGATAGGCCACAGAAGCAACCTTAACAAACAACAAAAGTTGTTACGAAGAGTCTCTCTGAGAGAGACGGCCACCGCCCACCAGTGACAACGCGCCACGGCCTGTTGTCACCGACAGTGACCAATTTAAAGTAATTTAAAGTCCAAATTCGAAAAAGCAACAGTCTCTTCGTTCGTGATGACAGAATTTAATTATGAGTTTTGCTTTACAATTTTTTACTATTCACACTCTATATTCTATATTTTTTTATTAATTTTTAATATTAAAAAAAAAAAATTTTGAATTTATTTTTTAAAAAATATTTCAAATTTTTTATTCACTATTCATATAAAAAAATTTGATAAAAAAAATTAAAAAAAAAGTAGAGTGTGGAATGTGAGTAAATAGTAAAAGATTGTGAAGATTTTTTATTTAATTATTGAAGTCTCTAATCTTATTATTTTCTTAATTATAATACCAAAATTTTTACTTCCTTCGTTATATCATTCCACTTACCTTATGAACTTCTTTTGCATTATTTGAAGGAACATTTATTTCCGATTTTAATTCTTAAAAAAACCCTTCAATTTTTTACCTTTCAAATTTCAGGTGAATCATAATTATCATTCAAAAACTGAAATTTAATTAAAAAATAATATGCATCAGTCATTATTTATTTTTATATTCTATATCTATAATTTTTTATACTTTTCATAAGATGTAAAGCGTATTTTTCATAAAAAATAAAATGTGAGTAGTAAATAATGATTAATAAAAAAAAAATTTCCATTTAATTTTACAATAAATTTAAAGTCCTTTCACCCAAGCAGTACATCTCAAAAGTCAAACCATCTGCAAGATTCATTCACGATTCACGTCCATGATATTTGACATGAAAACTATCAAAATTCCTAGGAGCGGAATAAAAAAAATTAATTAGGATAATTTTTTTCCAATTTTTATCATTACTCAGTTATAATCTTACGAAACCAACTATCATTAGGTTTTAAAATAATGTTAAGAAATGCTTATATCTCAGGCATTCATCTAATTAATATAATTAATATGATGAATATGTGTGAATATGCGTGAGGTAAGTTTTAGATCTTGTTTGAACAGTAAGATAAAATAAAAGAGATAATATAATTTTAAATAAATTGAATAAAATATTATTAGAATATTAATTTTTAATATTATTATTATTTTAAAATTTAAAAAAATTAAATTATTTATTATATTTTATATAAAAATTTTAAAAAATTGTAATGAAGATTTTTGTATACAAACGAAAAAAAAAAAAACAGTGTCTCAGAAGGGTAATTCTGGATTAATAAAAATCAAAGCTCTAAAACGTACAACAATTCTGATTTTTCTGAATCATGAACAGAAAAATCTCGAAGTGTTTCTTTACCATGTGTATACATGACAATTCTACGTACGTACACCATACCCACTTACCACGAAAGTAATCAAAACCCAGAAACCAAAGATAAATCACCAAGATCCATCCATGTTATTCGCCGGAGTCGTCACCGCCGCCGAAGATCGATACGCGACTGTACAAGAGAAACAAGACGATGATAAGAAAGAGAGCCACCCCCACCGGCGGCCCACTAACCCTGGGGATGGTATCGGGCTCGCCGGTAGAGAAAATGCTAGAGATGAAGGAGCCACGCTCGGAGGAGAGGAACTGGATGGTGAGGAGGAGGAGGATGGGGAGGAGCAGTAGTCCGACCGGGCTCAGCAGCTCGGAGATGGCCTCGGTGATGGCCTCGCCTTGTTCCGCAATAAGGGACGGCACCACAAGAACTAGGACCACCACGACGGCCAGAAGGACGCCGTGGGGTGCTCCGGCTTGTCTTTCTTCTATCATTCTGCTTGGGGCTGTGATCTGTGAAGTTTTGTGAGCTTTGTTTTCTGATTGACTTTGGTGTTTTGGTTATGGAGAGCAGTGATGGAGGGAGGTGCAATGGCTTGGCCTTAAAATAAGTGCTAGAGAGTAGAGACGCGTCTCTCCAAATAAGCGTGGATTACCTTCTACGCGTTTCTCCAAATAAGCGAATTACGGATAAAGATGTTTTTGACGTTCTGAGTTTAGGGTTTAAAACATGAGAAAGTTGAATTTTCTTATATTTTAAAAAAAATTTTATCTTTTGAAAATGACGTACATTCCAATTGATGACTAGAATTTCTTATCATTTTCTTATTCAACGATTCAACAAAAAATCAGAAAGATATAAATACAACTAATAGATGGTCTTCCCTTAGCGTTATTTTCGCAGGAGGAGAATGAGGAGAGTCCTTCCTCCATTCACTTATATTGTCTATAAAGGTAATTTTTTTTGCTTAATGTTTTTTTTGCTTAATTCAAGATTGAAAAAGATAGATCTACAACTTTCTGACAACTTCTGAGAGACACATACGGTACAAACATACTCCCAAGTCGCAAATCATTTAGAGGAAAGTGACAATTTTGTAAAAATCACCACAGGTAGTCCTCATGTGCCACCTCTTCTAGCAGTTCTTCTTGCCACACACGTCAGATCACGGGCTTGCCACCACCAGATCTTTTCAGATCTGACTTTTGTGTTTGAAAAGAGATAAGTGTGTTACGCACCGTCACAGATTTCAAAGTCTACCTGGAGTTGGTCCAAACTGTAATTCGTCATTTTTCGCATATATCTTACTATTTTCTTTTTTGGTTTTCTTATTGTTAATTAAAATAAAAAAGAGTTCGTCTCTCGAACTTTTGTCTGTAGAGGTCGAGTCATCTCCTTCTATGAAGGGTGAAGTAGGACTATCTCTTAAACGTTTGTTTGTAGAGAGTATCAATAGTAATAAAAATCAGACCAATCACAACAGAAAATAGTGAATTGTGGAGCTCCAAACGTATTATTTTAGTTTATGATATTATGTTTAATATGAGGACATCTCAAAATGTATCCGCTTATAGATGTAAGTTTCTTGATAAATGAATGATGACAATTTTCGTTAAAAAAAAAACGTATAGATACTATTTGGTAGAATTTAATTAATATGCAAATTTGTTTTTAAATTAATTTTTTAATTAAGTTCTATCATGTCATTGGCTTGGATAACAGTAGAGATTGGAGAACAGAGGTCTAATCCGTACTAGATTGTAAATATAATTTTTTTTTGTTGAATTTATAGACTCATATATTTATCTCTATTCAAATTATAAAAAAATTATCGAGTCTAGAAATTAGAGTGGATCTCAATTCCACTTCATGTAACCCTCAAATTAAAAAAGAATAAAAAATGACTTGAAACATCTTTTATACTGAAATTACATCATGCTTTCTTCCCAAATAATACCTACAGGCTCTTCTAAAAGCTGTTAAAAAGGTATTTATGTACGGCTAGAAAATGTCCTCTTTTAATTACTGTAGCATATGCGGTACATCAACTATTTTATCACGAAAGATAGGAGCTAGGAGTAGGGATCCCCTAGAAAGCCGAAGAAAGTGAATGAGAACGTGGAAATTAATACCAAGAGACGAGTAAGGGGAAATGCAGTGCAATTTCCTTTGATTTTCGATTCGTTAATTTCCGCGTTCTAGCGAAGTTGGGAGGAAGATGTTATAGAGCACATGGCCTAAACCGTTGGGCTAAAAAAGTTCATTTGGATACGCTAATCCTTAAGGTAATCCTCATTATTAGTTCACCGTTTATGTTTTGTCATCGTCGACGTCTCAACATTTTACAATAGGACATCAAATAATTGATAATCAGAGATAAAAAGAAATATTATAATTATAGAGATCTCATAAAAATAAATTCGTAATCTAATCTAACTTAATGTGATATATTTAAACGTATAATTATTTTTATTGTAAAATAACGTATTATATACAGTCATGTAAATTTTTTTATTTACTTTTATGAGATTTTTTTTTTTTAACAGTTATAGCACTCCTGATAAAATATATTTATAGATCATGCTTGAGATAAAGAGTTTTTGAAAAATTTCTCAAAATATCCTTGCTCTCAATATCTAAACATGATACTTGTACTAAAGCAATCTCAATCATCAAAACATTTTGCGTCAATTCTCGTGACAAACACAAACCAAAAAACTTTCACAAAACTTAAAAAAAATACCTTACAAAAATATCTTCACATACAATTTTTTTTTTTTTTTTTTGGCTCAATCACTTTTTCTAACCTTAATAAAATCATTTCTCAATCTAAACATATTTTTAATACACATTACAAATTTTGCAAAATTTCACAAAACTCAAAAATTTTTATGATTGTTGTGTTTGGATAGAATAATTTGAATTTAGATTTATTGCATGATTTCAAAGGTTAAAATCTAATTTGCATTTGGTGTAAAATCCAAATTTATATTTTAATATGCAATCCAAGCAATTGATTTATAAATTAAAGATCTAAATCTAAATCCTCCTCTCCAAATCTAGTCATCAAAACACATGATCATAAAAATCTTTTAAAAATATAATACAGTCAAACATCCATACGAGATCAAACCTAAAACATAAAATTAATTGCATTAACGGTAACCAGTATGGTGAACCTGCCACCTAAATCGACCGGTTGCGTAGATGGTAGGGCTATTGTTTATCAAGTTAATAAGTTTTAGCAGCTTTAGATAGAAGTTTAGCCTCCAAGTGCAGTTAACTCTATGCAAATTAGCTATCAGTTATGCAGTCCCTTTTTGGGCAACTTTAATTTACTTGAGCTGTATAATGGAAAAGAGCGAGTAGAGTGTGCAAGACTTGTACTCTCTTTAAAAAATAATGAAACTCATAATTAAAAAGAAATTTTTTTTCTTTTTTTCTTTTTTTTTAATGTGGATCTCAAGTTTATCCATCTTCTTTAAAGGAAGTATGCGAGACTTGTAAACTTTATGACTGTATAAATCATTTCTCTTAATTGAATATTAAACCAGGTGCAAACCAACTTATATTGACTTTGTGGAGAGTGAACCACTCTCCACCCACCTTGGCAAAACTTGTAGCTAGGATTTTCCACTATAACAAGCAACATGAAGGAAGAGGAGGCATTAAAATGCATACTGGAATCTTTCACCTAAAACAAATAGATATATATTTTGTCGCATCATGTAGTTTTTTGGATGTGGAAATCAGTTACAAGGTCACTACCAGAAGTAGTTTTGGAAAAACAGTCTCAGTTAGCAGAAAGAATACAAGGGATTGTCAACAGGGGTGCCATACATCTATTTAGAAATCTTCTGAAACACAATAGATCTAAACTGATACATACTCTTCTTGATTTTTGAAGTTAGCTGAACTTCTTGTTCAAGTATTCGATGATATAGTCAGAACTCATGATGGATGGCCAACTTACTGCTGTTCCCTACTGTGATCATGAAACTTAATTGGGAAGTTCCTAAACATGTAGCCGTTAATGAAAGCTGCCTTAGTGACACTGTTTTTTCTGAGAGTCAGTGGGACATTATAAATTAAATGTCGAGAAATTACTAAAATTTGAGGCTAGGGATATGACATNAGACCAAAAAAAAAAAAAAAAACACCCAGAACCAATAATGGAAAGGAAAATGAATGGTCATAAGATTTTTATTGCTGAATTAGCCACCATATATAATCACACATTGCATAGGAGCACCTTCCCATCACAGCAAACAAGCCCATAAGCACAAGCCCTCCCGCAATCTCCACAGTGGTTCATATCTCTCATGGTCTCCTTGCAAAACTGTTGGAAACAACATGTGCTGCCACCCTCAGGGTTCTTCTCACGGTCTGAGACTCTGAGCATACATTTGGATCTTTGGCACACAGCAATACTCTGTTAATCCTACTTCGTAAAGCATAACGAAAGAAGTAATAATCAACACAAAGAAGATGATTATTAGAGCAGTCTTGCTGAACAAGCGAACAACCTTACAAGCGTGCTCTGATATCTAAACTTGGCTGAAACCTCATAAGTTAGAGCGGTCTTGCGGAACAAGCGAACAACCTTACAACTTACAAGGCAGGTTATTCATGCCATTTTTCTAAGAACGCAAGCGCACACTTTCTCTGTTAGCATTACAAGTGTTAGACTATGGTTTTGGTGGGGGGTGCGCCGGGCCCTTGCGGAAGTGCAACGCATAGGCGACGCTCGAAGGTCCCAGCAGCAAGCTACTGTGATGGACCTTCCCCAAGGAAAAATTAATTTAATACCATGTGGTCCGATGGACCACGTATCAGATATTAAACTGATAAGAACAGATACTGCACTTGATCTTAGCCAAAAGGCGGAGAAACGTATGCTTCTTCCAATGTCTTGCTTCCTTCTTTATAGCTGGCTTTTGGTTTCACTCCACTATCACTTCCTCCGTATGGGATCACAAAAACGTCGAGTATCTGACTTATACTTGAGCAGTGGGAAGCGCGCTCATGACTTTCGGATCGAGCAAGTTAAAAATACACGCACGAGGCAACTGTAGACTCGTGTCTTTTCCTCCAAGAGTCCATTACATGTAAAGGTCGAGATGACATTGTGATGGGCCTTCTAGGCTTCTACCATAGCAAGAGATGAGTTTTATTAGGTACGCACAGTTTAGAAATGATAGGCCACGTCGTTCCACAAGACTCCGTAAACCAAATCCCAAATATTTGGGATGATCTGTTACATGAAGAAGGCATGCTGCGTGACTGGGTCAGTAAGCATGACTGGGTCTGTGAGCATCTACGCAGGAGGCGCGCATGAAGTCAGCACGAACGCACGAAGCGGATGATTTCCGTTAGTGTCATTCTATGTTTAAGCTTTGTTTTATTCTGTTTTAGGCTCTGTTTTCATGAGCAGCAGTTTCGGTTCTTAGTCCACAAGTCAGTCCGCATTTCGATTATTGTTTCCTTTTATTTCGGTGTAATTCTGCTATTTAAGCAGAAGAGAATTATTAATAAAGAGGATCATTGTTGAGTCAAATTGTGGTACTTTCTCACCAGAAGAGAATAACTATCCTAGCATATTTAATTTATCATCTGTGTTGGGACCTATCAATTGGCCTCAGAGCCAGGTTCATTTTACTATGGGAACCAATAAAGAAAGAATTGAACATCTGGAGGTCGGACTCGGTGAAGTTCAAGAGGGGCTACACCGGATGGAGCTGGGCATGGCGGATCGATTGCGACACGTTGAAGAGACTCTTAACCGTCTCTCCGAGGTGCTCCTTGCCAACCAAGAACCTCCAAACCAAGGTAATCAAAACCGTGAAGGTCACAATGGGGGACGACTTGTGGTATCCTCCAAAACAGCAAAATTAGAATTTTCACGATTTTCAGGAGATGATCCGACGGAATGGTTCAACCGAGTAAACCAATTTTTCGAGTTCCAAAATACTCCCGACAACCAAAAGGTTTCTTTAGCATCTTACCATTTGGAAGGAGAAGCCAACCAGTGGTGGCAATGGATTCGCAGGACTTTTCAAGATGAAGGTCGAGTTATTTCATGGATCGATTTTGAAGAGGAACTCTGGGCGCGTTTTGGGCCATCAGACTGCGAAGACTTTGACGAGGCTCTGTCCCGAATTCGGCAGACAGGTTCCCTGCGTGATTACCAACGGGAATTCGAACAATTAGGCAACCGGGTCAAAGGTTGGACACAGAAGGCTTTGGTGGGCACCTTCATGGGTGGTTTGAAGACAGAAATTTCGGATGGAATCCGTATGTTTAAACCACAAACTTTGAAGGATGCTATACGTTTTGCCAGGATGAGAGATGATCAACTAATGAGACAAAGGAGGATCTTACGACCTGGCCCTCCATTACGAGTTCCCCCAGTTCTTCCACCAGCAAATCGGGCAGCACCTGGTGCTCCAGTTCGACGACTGAGTTGGGAGGAAATGCAGCGACGACGTCTTCAAGGTTTATGTTTTAATTGTAACGAACGTTTTACTGCAGGTCATAGATGTCAAGGGCCCCGGATACTAATGTTGGAGGGCTACGAGGACAATAACAACGTTATCTATGATGAAGTCAATGAAGAAAGAAATACGGGAAGACACCAGGAGGAGAATCTAGAACCAGAGATTACATTGCATGCATTAACGGGCTGGTCGGCGCCCAAGACCATGCGAGTAGCAGCTAGAATCGGTGACCACGACGTCATTATATTAATTGACAGCGGATCGACTCACAATTTCCTGAGTGAGCGTTTAGCTAACTTGCTGCGATTACCGGTGATTCCAACAGAGACTTTTCCCGTTCGGGTTGCCAATGGAGAATCTCTTAGATGTCAAGGAAGGTTCGAAGGGGTACGAATCAATTTGCAGGGCACTGTGTTTTCCTTAACTCTTTATTCCCTACCTCTCACAGGATTGGACGTAGTACTTGGGATTCAATGGCTTGAATTACTTGGTGCCGTGGTGTGCGACTGGAAACAGTTGACCATGGAATTTTTATGGGAAAACCAACCCAGGAGATTAGTCGGCGTCGACGGGCAAGACATCCAAGCCGCGTCACTCAAGGAGCTAACCAAGAATTGTCGCCCCAGTCAAACGCTGTTTGCGTTATGCTTCCAGATCGCTCAAGCGGAAACACCGATGAATATTCATCCAAGCATGCAAAAATTATTGCAGGAATTTTCTGATCTGTTCATAGAGCCCTCATGCTTACCACCACCAAGGGAAGTCGACCACTGCATTAATCTTAAGGAAGGAACCGAAGCAATAAACGTTCGGCCTTATCGGTACGCACATTATCAGAAAAATGAGATCGAAAAACAGGTCCAGGATATGCTGCAATCGGGCCTTGTTCAAACCAGCACTAGCCCATTTTCATCACCCGTATTGCTAGTAAAAAAGAAAGACGGGAATTGGCGCTTTTGCACAGATTACCGGGCACTCAACGCCGCAACCATTAAAGATCGATTTCCGATACCAACAGTAGATGATATGTTGGATGAGCTCCACGGTGCTTCATATTTTACCAAACTCGATCTGCGAGCGGGCTACCATCAGGTACGCGTTAAACCAAATGACGTCCATAAAACTGCTTTTCGGACACATAATGGTCATTACGAATACTTAGTAATGCCGTTCGGCTTATGTAACGCACCTTCAACATTTCAAGCTATCATGAACTCCATCTTTCGTCCGCATCTTAGAAAATTTATATTAGTTTTCTTTGATGATATTCTAATCTATAGTCCGGATTGGGACCACCATTTATTGCATGTAAGGCAAACCTTTGAAATATTGAGGCAGCATCAATTCTTTGTAAAATCTAGCAAGTGTGCATTTGGGCAGCAAGAATTGGAGTACTTGGGGCACATCATCACTAGTCAAGGCGTAAAAGTGGATGACAAAAAAATTGCTGCTATGGTAGCCTGGCCACAACCCACTAACATTTCGGAACTACGTGGTTTTTTAGGCTTGACATGTTATTACCGGAAGTTCGTCAAAAACTACGGTATCATAGCTAGACCTCTCACCAATCTTCTCAAAAAGGGTCAATTCGGATGGCACGAGGAAGCTGGACGTGCTTTTCTTGCTCTCAAACGGGCCATGACGACCACTCCTATACTGGCCATGCCAAACTTCAATGAATCTTTTACTATTGAAACGGATGCGTCGGGAGAAGGCATCGGAGCAGTTCTATCTCAACGTGGCAAGCCAGTGGCATACATGAGCCGAACTCTCGGAGTGGCTAAGAAATCATGGTCGACGTACGCTAAGGAAATGTTGGCTATCATCGAAGCCATACGTACATGGCGGCCTTACCTTCTAGGCCAGAAATTTTATATTCAGACCGATCAATGCAACCTCAAATATTTTTTAGAGCAGCGAATAGCAACTCCGGAGCAGCAAAAATGGGTCGCTAAGCTGCTGGGTTACGATTATGAAATTACATACAAACCAGGCCGAGAGAATTCTGCAGCTGATGCTCTCTCTCGAAAATAGGGCAGTCCCGTCCTTCAAAATATCTTTTTTCCGCAAGTGAGCTTGTGGGAAGAAATTAAACGAGCTGCAGAAAAGGACCCCTACATCCAAGCAAAAAGCCGTGTGGCCACGGAACAACCTGGAAGTTCGTATAC